>JBAOKB010000023.1:0-101645 GCA_037044905.1 Hortaea werneckii | reverse complement strand
GACAGGAGGTGTAAGTGCGAACGAGGTACCTCAGACTCCGCATACTGTACAGTCCAGGCTGACACCTTCGCTAGCGATGTTGACGTCTTGGTCATTGGTGCCGGTCCTACCGGTCTAGGAGCGGCAAAGCGTCTGCATCAGATTGTATGTGATCCATTCTCCATCCCCGCAGACACCCAACGACCACTGCTAATGCTTCCAACAACAGAACGACCCGTCATGGATGATTGTCGACAGCAGCGACATTCCAGGCGGTCTTGCCTCGACCGACATCACCCCTGAGGGTTTCGTAAGTCCTCACCATCCTCCCCACACCCATGCAGCACACTCCTGACCCTTCTCCCCTTGACAGCTCTACGACGTCGGCGGCCACGTCATCTTCTCCCACTACAAGTACTTCGACGACTGCATCGACGAGGCCCTCCCTAACGAGTCCGACTGGTATCAGCACCAGCGTATCTCCTATGTCCGCTACAAGGGACAATGGGTCCCCTACCCCTTCCAGAACAACATCTCCATGTTGCCCAAGGAGGACCAGGTCGAGGCTTTGGAGGGCATGATTGACGCTGCGATGGAGGCAAGAGTTGCAAACACCAAGCCCAAGGACTTTGACGAGTGGATCATGAGGAACGTGGGTGAGGGTATCGCAAACCAGTTCATGCGGCCGTACAACTACAAGGTTTGGGCAGTGCCAACAACGAAGGTGCGTGTGAAATTGGTGCGACATGATTGGGATAGTGGTGGCTAACAGGATACGTACAGATGCAATGCCAATGGCTGGGTGAGCGTGTCGCAGCACCCAACCTCAAGCTCGTGACCAAGAACGTCGTCCTGAACAAGGCCGCCGGCAACTGGGGACCTAACGCGACCTTCCGCTTCCCCGCCGAGGGTGGCACGGGCAACATCTGGATTAACGTCGCCAAGACTCTGCCGAAGGAGAAGTGTCGCTTCGGTGACCATGGTCGCGTCCAGGCAGTTGACGCCGACAACAAGCGTGTCCTCCTGGGTGACGGCACCACCGTCAACTACCAGAAGTTGATCAGCACCATGGCCGTAGACAGCCTGTGCGAGGCCATGCGTAACGACGAGCTCAAGGAGATGACCAAGGGTCTCTTCTACAGCACCACCCACGTCATCGGCGTCGGTATCCGTGGCTCTCGCCCCGAACGCATCGGTGACAAGTGCTGGCTATACTTCCCCGAAGACAACTGCCCCTTCTACCGCGCCACCATCTTCTCCAACTACTCCCCCAACAACCAGCCCCAAGCCGACAAGAAGCTAAAGACGATGCAACTCGCCGACGGCAGCAAGCCCAGCAGCGCCGAGGAGAAAGAAGGCCCTTACTGGAGCATCATGCTCGAAGTCTCCGAATCCAGCATGAAGCCCGTCGACAACGAGAAGCTGCTGCAGGACAGCATCCAAGGCCTCGTCCACACCGAGATGCTGCAACCCGGCGACGAGATCGTCTCGACCTACCACCGCCGCTTCGACCACGGCTACCCAACCCCCTCCCTCGAGCGCGAAGGCGTCCTCAAGCAACTCCTCCCCCGCCTCTACGACCAGGACATCCTGTCCCGCGGCCGCTTCGGCTCCTGGCGCTACGAGGTCGGCAACCAGGACCACTCGTTCATGCTGGGGGTCGAGGCCGCCGACCACGTCATCAACGGCGCCGCCGAGCTGACCCTCAATTACCCGGATTTCGTCAACACGCGCGTGAATAGCGAGAGGAGGCTCGTCGATGGCGCGCAGTTTTTTAAGAGCTTGAAGGGGATTCGGAGTGAGGATAAGCCTTTGAGGCCGAAGTCTTAAGAAGCAAGTGGCTTACGAAAAGGCAAGGCTGGTGGTTGAAGGGATGGTTTAGAACTGTGGGATTTTCCTGGTTGGGGCCTTGCCATAGCTGCTGCGAGATGAGAGATGGGGAAGAGAGGAGTGGGAACGGGCGTGGTGCATGCATGCAAACCAGTACATATAGATTTTTCTTCCCCAATGAAAGAGGAGTTGTTTGTTCGTCCGCTTTGCGTCGATTGAAATCCTCGCCCCCTCTTCCTTCCTCCTTTTTCTTTTTCTTTCCGTTTTTTTTTTCTTTTTTTTTTTTGTGCAAACTGCGCGCGTTGGCCGCTTCACGTCGTTTTGCCAGGGCGCAGTAGTCCTGATCTTTCCTGTTTTGTAAAAATTTGGTCTGTTCTTATCATTTCAATTCTAAGAACGACGGTTTGGTTCAAATGGCGATTCCTTCCCTTGTTCTTGGAAGACGGTGAAGGGAGAGGGAAAGACACGGGGCGGTCGGAGACGCCTCTGATTTGAACGAGCAAAAGGAAGAAGAACAAAAAAAAAAAAAAAACAATAAGAAGGAATAAGAAGGAATAAAAGGCATATTTTTATTTATTATTTTTTTTTTGTGAGGGGGAAAGGGCTTGGATAGAAACGAAGAGAAAAAAGAAAAGAAAAATTGAAAAGGAAAGATTGGTATCGATCGGCCCTGGCTGCACTGTACCCTATTCTAGCTCGCTACCAGAGGAAGAAGGAGGGGAAAAAAGAGGGGGAAGAAGAGAAAGATATATGCTCAAGATTGGTGGTCTTTCCCAAGGGCTGTTGTCTTGCCTCTTTTCTTTTCTTTTTTGCAAACCCCCCTTCGCCCTTCCAACTTTACCACTCCCCGCTGACCGTCCATCCCGCACTTCCCTTCCCCTTCCCTCCCCCTCCCGGTTCCGTCTTTTTATTATTCAAGCTCGATGACTTCCCCCTCTGGAACGATGCCCTCGTCGATCCGCCTCCCCTTGGCCTCGGGATGACGGGGATCGACGGCGCGGAAAATGACGAGTTTGTCGTTGAAGTAGTCGAGGTTTTGGACTTGGTCGGCGAATTCGACTTGTTCGACGTTGCCGAGGAGGAGGACGAAGTTTTCGATCTGTGGAGAGTGGAGGCGTGGGTTAAGTCTTCGTCTTACAAATCCTGTCTTTTACACTCCTTTTTTTGGTGGCTTTTTTGTTTTGGGGGGTTTCTCTTCAACATCTGAGGTTGGAGCGCTATGGGGAGGTAGGTGGAGAGGAAGAGGAAGAGGAAGAGGAGGAGAAAATCTTACCAGCGCCGCCGTCCGATATTCATGCCACACCGTTCCCACCGTCGTCATCCGGTTCCCCTTCATCCACACAAAGTGCTTCTCATCCTTACACTTGGCCGCGTCGCGCTCGGGACTCGCGACCGCGATCAGGTACCGGTGCTCGGCCAGCTTGAGCTGCGGTTTGCAGGCTTTCGCACGCTCGTGGAGTTTTCGGTGCAGTTTGCGCGGGCGCCACTCGTCTTTGTCGGGCCGTGGCTCTTTCTCGATGATAGGAAGGGAGGGGAGGGTTTTGGCTGCGAGTTGGGAGGGCTTGCTCTTGGCCCCTTTGGAAGCATTTGATGGAGAAGCCGTGGCTCTCTTGCCTTTGGTTGTTGGAGACTCAGGTGGGGTCGAGACTCCGCGGCTGTGGTTGCAGCCGTCTTCGTGGTCGTTGTTGGCGGTAGTTTTTAGCCGGTTGGTCTTAGGTTGGTCCTTGGTATCGTCGAATCCGTCATCGTCGCCGTCATCGTCGCTAGCATGTCCATTCTCGCGAACACCGAACGTGGTCGTGAAGAGGTCATCGGCATCCTCTTCTACATGATACTGATGGACACCGTTCACACCAGACGTGCTTCCCTCTGGCATTCCATCTTCCATCCCCTGACCTTCAGGATCGTCAGCGAGGTCGACCTGCTGCTCAAGAGCGTCCTCGAACTCGTCCACGTCGTCAGCGAGCGTGATTCCTTGCGTGAGCGGAATCACTACACCAGAAGCTGTACGGCGGATCGGTTTTATGCTCGAATCAAAGCCAAGTGTCGAGCATGTGCGCTTGGATGGTGTATGGTTTGGCGTCGAAGAGTTGGTTGGCCGTTTGTGATTCTGCCGCAATGCCATCGTGGTTGGCGAGCGAACGGTGTCGATTTCTTCCGCGGCTGGCGACGAGTGAATAGGGACGAGTGGGATCAACTTGTTTTTGACGAAGCGTTCAAAATCCATCGTGAGGGAAAAGAAAGAGCAGAGCTTCTTCGTAAACTAGTGATAGCGCGCGAAGTAAACGATGAACATGTGTTTTGCATATGTGACTTTTGAAAGTCGACTGAGCGGCAACTGAGTTCAAAGTAAAGATGCAGACGGGACAGATTCTGGTATTGTCATGTGCAAATGCAGTTGTCCGAAGAAGTTAGCTCCGTTCGTGGTTGCCTGGAGTGAGCTTGTGCCGCCCGGCAAAGTGAAGGACTCGACGGCTTCTTTCACTCTCTCTTCGCCTCGCAATCCTTTTCCTCAATTCCGCTTACCTTCATCTCCGTCCATCCTCCTTCAACTTCCTCAGTTGCACTGGTCCTTATCCTTAACCCCACCAAAGCACCCAGACCAGGGACAACTTTCCCAATCACGATGGCAGAGTCAAAAGTCAAGTCATGGACCGACGCGGAAAAGGTGAGTACCGCGCTCCTTTCAAACATACGAGCACGCCTGTTTACGAGTCCTACTAATGCAATGTCAGCTCTCGATTCTCTTCCAGATCATTGAGAAGGCCGGCGGTATCCCATGGGATTCAATCCAGCTGCCCGAAGGCCGTAACAGGAAGTCGGTCCAGAACATGATCGACAAGGAGAAAGCGAAGATCAAGAAAGCCCGCGAGGCTGGTGGCAACGGCGAGAGCACTGAAACTGCACCAAAGGCGAAGGTAAGCAAGGAGGAGCTGCCGTTCTACCATTCAATCTCTTGGCTAACACATGAACTGCGCAGGGCAAGAGAGGTGCGGCGGCCGACGCCGACGATGGCGAGCAAACTGCGAAGAAGAAGGCGAAGCCGACCAAGAAGGGTGGCAAGAAGGCTACGAAGGATCGCAAGGAAGAATCCGACGAGGAGATGTTCAAAACTGAGCCAACGGAAGCTTGAGTACATGTCCAGCGATGCGCCGGCAGGCCACGGTCTTGAAAGGGGAAATGGCGTATTGGCAGGTCTGCACGGTACATCGCACTCGTTGCTGGTATGTCTTACGCTTCTTGCTCGTTTGTACTTTGGCGAGTGTAGAAGGCATCTCGGGAAGACGGACTGCGAATTGGGCGATGTTATGATCTTGATCAAATGCGAACGTAAAGAACTGTGAGCGGGGACGGCAATGATGCCGCTGCCAGTATCTCTCTCATCATTTCAATCGATGTTATGCTGCCGCTGTGTTTGTGAAGTGAGGTTGGTTTGGAAGCGCCACCCGACAGACTGGCGGCAGCGCATACGGCTACTCCCGGCCGCAAAGCTTATGCATTGAATCGCGTGCGAAACATCAGGGTGTCATTAATCATCAGCCTCGTGATTTCACGTCGATAGTCAAATCTTTGATGCGGCAGTAGTTAGGCTACTTCTTCCTCTGCATCTAGTCTGGGTAGAGGGCTGCTCTGGATGCTCGCTGGGGTTACACGGGGCTTAAGGACAGCTGCACAGCCTTGTCACACATATTCAGCCTTTCTTCGTGCAGACAAACAGCTACATACGAGGACTCGCGCAGCTTTCGCGCAATCCTTAGAGAGGGACCACTGTAAACGACTACTGTACTCAAGCTTGACAAGGCGTATCGCATCGTTCATCCCAATCCGAACCTTCACCATGGATCATCCAACCGCTAAGCGCAAACAACCTCCCTCCGCTTCGTCTGATAGACCCCCGAAGAGACGCCCGTCCCACTCGCGAGAAGACATGAACGATCATAAACCATATGCCAACGGGGTATCAATATCTGCCGCCGAGACCCCAAACGGGCAAGGAACCCCGCAGGAAGTTATAGAAGAAGAGGCCGAGCTGCCCCATACCGCAGCATCAGCCGAGTCGGCCGAGTGGCAGGCTACTATCGAGAAGGTGGTGCGGAATGTGGTCAGCATTCACTTCTGCCAGACATGCGCCTTCGATACCGACCCGGCCATTGCATCTGAGGCCACTGGTTTCGTGGTGGACGCAAAGCGCGGCTACATCCTGACAAACAGGCACGTGGTCGGCTCTGGGCCTTTCTGGGGCTATTGCATCTTTGACAACCATGAAGAGACGGACGTATACCCAGTCTACCGAGATCCTGTGCATGACTTCGGTATTCTCCGATTTGACCCGACGAAGATCAGATATCTGAAGCTCGATGAGTTGGAGTTGAGACCGGATGCTGCGAGGGTAGGGACGGAGATTCGGGTCGTTGGTAACGATGCCGGAGAGAAGCTATCGATCTTGCAAGGTGTGATATCGAGGTTAGACCGCAATGCACCAGAGTACGGCGAGGGCTACAGCGACTTCAACACCAACTACATACAAGCCGCGGCTGCGGCATCGGGAGGTTCTTCCGGCTCGCCAGTTGTCAACATCGATGGTTACGCAGTCGCACTGCAAGCGGGTGGCCGCGCAGATGGTGCAGCAACAGACTACTTCTTGCCGCTTGATCGTCCACTTCGAGCGCTGCAGCGCATCAGGGAAGGAACGGACGTGCCTAGGGGCACAATTCAGACGCAGTGGTTGATCAAAGCTTTCGATGAATGTCGAAGACTTGGTCTGAGTCCTGAGTGGGAAGGCGAAGTGCGGAAGAAGTTCCCTAAAGAGACTGGCATGCTTGTGGCTGAGGTTGTGCTGCCCAAAGGTCCAGCGCACGAAAAGCTGGAAGAGGGTGACGTGCTCGTCAAAGTCAATGGTGAGCTACTGACCCAGTTCGCAAAGCTGGACGATGTGCTGGACAGCAGTGTTGGTGGTAAAGTCAACCTGTTAGTGCAGCGAGGTGATGAGGACATTGAGGTGGAACTTGATGTCGGTGATCTTCATGCCATCACGCCCGACCGCTTCGTATCTGTAGCAGGTGCAGCGTTCCACAATCTTTCGTACCAGCAAGCACGTCTTTTCGCTGTCGCTCTGGAAGGCAATGGCGTCTATTGCTGCGAGGCCTCTGGCTCGTTCCGTTTCGAAGGCACCGAGAATGGCTGGTTGGTGCAGACGGTTGACCATAAGCCGACACCAGACCTGGACACTTTCATTGAGGTTATGAAAGGTGTGCCAGATCGCAGCAGAGTTGTTGTGACGTACAAGCACCTCAGAGACATGCATACCCTCAACACGTCCATAATGCTCGTCGATCGCCACTGGCACAAGCACATGCGCCTCGCGATTCGCAATGACGAGACGGGGCTATGGGACTTCAAGGACCTTGCCGAACCTGTGCCGCCTCAGGAGCCAGAGCCGAAGAAGGCCAATTTCATTTCTATGTCAGGTGCTAGACATCCGCATGCCGTCGACGTTGTGCGAAGCTTCGTGCGCATCAGCGCTAGTATGCCGTTGAAGCTGGATGGGTTTCCCAAGGCTCGCAAGATTGGCTTTGGCTTGGTCATTGACGCAGAGAAAGGCTTGGTGGTAGTCAGTAGGGCTATCGTGCCATACGACATGTGTGACATTTCCGTCACCATTGCCGATTCCATCATTGTGGATGGCAAGGTAGTCTTCATGCATCCGCTGCAGAACTACGCCATCATCAAGTACGATCCGAGCCTTGTGAAGGCGCCCGTCCAGACCGCCAAGCTTGCTAAGGACCCCATTAAGCAGGGCGAGGAGACCATTTTCTTCGGCTTCAACCAGAATCTCAGACCGGTCGTGGCCAAGACTGCTGTCACTGACATTACCACTGTAGCAATCCCCGCTAGTGTCAGCACTCCTCGATACCGAGCCGTCAATTTGGATGCCATCACTGTCGACACGTCGCTGAGCGGACAATGCGGTAGCGGTGTCCTTGTCCGTGAAGATGGTACAGTGCAGGCGCTCTGGATGACATATCTCGGCGAGCGATCAGCACACAGTGGTAAGGACATTGAGTATCACCTGGGCTTCGGTGTTCCAGCTCTCCTGCCTGTGCTAGATGAAGTCAAGTCAGGCGGGAAGCCCAACTTGAGGATCTTGAACCTCGAGACACAGACGGTGCAAATGTCGCAGTGCCGCATCATGGGCGTCAGTGAAGACTGGCTTGAGCGCGTCGAGCACGAGGACCCGGAGAGGCATCAGCTGTTCATGGTGCGCAAGGTTGACGCTGGCCACGTCAGTGGCCTGACAGAGGGAGACATCATCCTCACGCTCAACGGGAAATTAATCACGCGGGTCAGTGACATGGACTTGATGTACTCCAACCCTGTACTTGAGGCCGTCATCGTGCGCAAGCAGCAACAGATGAGCTTGCAGGTCCCGACGGTGCCAACCAGTGAGCTTGAGACGGACCGTGTAGTCGTCTTCTGCGGTGCCGTCCTCCACCGCCCGCATCATGCGGTCCGCCAGCAGATCTCGAAGGTCCACAGCGACATCTACGTCTCGGCGCGCTTGCGAGGTAGCCCGGCGTACATGTACGGTCTGGCGCCGACGAACTTCATCATGGCGGTCAATGCCGTGCCGACACCCGATCTGGAATCCTTCGTGCGCGAGACGAATAAGATCCCGGATAATACGTACTTCCGCTTGAAGGTGATGACCTTTGACAACGTCCCCTGGGTAAGTCTAGCGTAAACTTAAGAAAGATGGCAGCCGGGCACAAATCTAACTTCTGATATCTAGGTCGCGACCATGAAGAAGAACGAGCATTACTTCCCTACCGTGGAGTTCGTGAAGGACGGCTCTGTCAGGGAAGGGTGGAAGAGAAGGATGTACGAAGATGGCCAGGTCAGGCGTGGAGAGGGCGAGCTCATGCCGGAGGCGGATGACGGCGCGTTAGATGGAGATGAGGCTATGGAGGGTTGAGTTTCTGGGGTCTCAAAAAGTCCGCCGCGAAAAGCGCGTACTCTGGATTGGGATGAGGCTTTCCATTGTTTGTAACATTATGTGCATTTGGGCCGGCTAGGTGATACCCTTTTGCATGAATTTGAGCGCGAGCTCGTCCCCGTGAGATGTAGCTTGTAAGCTACTTAGGTTTGCATCATTGCTTCGTCCTGTTCGTCCCCTTCTTTCCACCACAAAAGTTATCAGCAGCGGATGCTTTGCGTGCAATGGAGGCCATGGCCTTGTTGTATCTCCTGCGTTACGCCCTGATTGATGAACTGGTATGCAAAGCCACAGCCTCTAGTGCACGTCCATGCTTTGAGCAAAGGATGGTAGTGTTGAAGAAAGTGGTAAGCGGATCGCCCATGTATCGCTCCGGTATCTTTGGTCCCATAAGGAGACGCATACAATACTAGAGCGCATCATGTGAGGATGGAAAGCGCTTATGAAGATGAGAGTATCTTCATGTGGACACCGGTCGAGGATTTACTCCAGCTTATCTAGATGCTCCAGTCTGGTGAGCACTACTTGTTTCGAAGTCTCTTGAATCTCCCCAGCCAAGAAAACCTCGTCTAAGATGGCGTAGACCTAATTTTACAAGTCAGTGACGAAAGTTAACGGAACCCCCGACATGCAGAAAGGAGTGGCAAACCTTGTAGAAGTTGAAGACGAGATCCAGCTCGCATACGTTGCCGAAGAACTGATCCAGCACTTCTACGAAGAAGTGGATGGCTTCCAGATAGGCCAGCTCGTTGTCGTTGGCATCGACACAGGCGCAGAAGAAGAGTCCGGCGTAGCGACGGTAGACGACCTTGCTGCTGCCGCGGAACTCGACGAAGTTGGACTGGTGTTTTTGATCGCGGGGGGCGACGAGGCGGTGGACTTCGCCTTTCAGCTTGATCTTTTCGTCGTCGTTGTATGGGCTGTACCACTTGGCCAAGCGGGTTTTGCCTCTGGAAAGTGATCGTCAGCAACACAAAACGGGATATTCGGGGGTCTTTTACGGACTGGCGATTCTGAATGAGGATGAAAGAGAGGACCATTATGGGCGCGACTAATACGCCCTGTCGGTACCACAAAGCTCCAGGACAACGGTCTCCTCAACCGAAGAGGCTTTAAATCATTGACAAGATATGGACTGTTGGAGATGTGACCATTGAGGCCAACGATCACTCGTCCTTGGGTTCGACACACGAATGTAGGGGCTCCTAACGGTTGTCCCTCCGGCTGGCTAGGGAAGCATAGAGGAGGGTGCAGCCGTTAGCCTCCGCCGCGACCAAGCCAATTGAACGGGAGATTCTTGGCAAGCGGCTGCTCCAACTTTAGTCACTGAGACAGATGCCCGACAAGAGGCTTACGGCCCCGAGGACCCCCACCTCGTCGCGCCCATCCTTCAGCTAGCACTCGCAAGGCTGCATAAGACTAAACCATTCCAATAGTACGGCTGAGCTCAAGACTCTCGTCTGAATTTCTCCCAAGGTAGGTATGCTCTCTTCTCTTTCCTCGCACACCGCTGGTCTTTTTCGGGGCGGCGTCTGGCGTCCACTCCGAGAACTCGACAGGTGAAGATGTCACTGAGACCGGACGACCACCGTTCTTCTCGTAGTCGTTCCAAGTCAGCTACACGTGACAGATCGCGGTCACGAAGCAATGTACGGGCGCCCGAGGCCTCCTCCTCGAGCGCCACCTACGGCTACCGACCATCAAAAGCTCAGACTTCTGCGGACACAAATGTCCCGGGGAGCTTAAGTAAAAGCGCAGCCCCTTCCTACGAGGTTAAAACCCCTCAGGGTGGCACGGCAAGATCCACCTACTTTCCGAGTAACAGCGGACCACTCTCTCAGCCTCCATTGCCTGCAAGTTTGCCTTATCCTGTCGATGACGGGGGTTGGACGGCAGGCGCGTATCAGGACTTACCCCCGAGCGGAAGATCTGGGTATAGTCAGCCGACAGCGCAGTTCCCATCGTGGCCGGAGGAAGATGATGACGATCTGGCGTACGGTGATAGCAGTGCTGTAAAGCAGAAAGCGGCATGGCATCCCTCCTTGGACGGGGCCCCAGTTCAGTATCCCGACGCGGGAGCCTACAATAGCTCTTCCGCGGCTTACAAGTACACGCCAAAAGCTACCAATGGCAATGGAAGGTCTACCTCGTACAGCTATCAATATGCACCAACACCAGATAGCATAACTTATACGGCCATACCGCAGAATGGAGCCGCGCCGCTGGACTATAAACGCTCTCCACGACCGGTAGAGCAGCTCTCGAGAACCTACACACCCGACAAGGCTGGAAGATCTTCTAATGGCGCCGATATTAGAGAAATCAGGCCAAGCGAAGGTATGCGAGACCGCAAGTCTTCTTCTTCCAAAGTTCACCGCCTGTCACTCAATACGCAGCAGCATGGCTTGCAACCACCGCCATCACCTGGACTTGGACCGAGACCAAATCGACTGTCGGTCTCTGGTGGCGATCGGCCTGACCTAAGTGCAGGCTACATGCCCCCTCCAAGCCCTTTGCTCGAAGCTTACCATGGCACCTATCAATCCTTATCACCAATGCCATCGGCTATGAAGCTTGACGACGACCTCAGCGACCTTGAGCTACTATCATCCCAGGGCTCTCGAGATGGACGAAAAAGCAAAGACAAGCTGGCCAGAGATGCTGAGCGAGGGAAGGAGAAGAAGCGGGTAGTCCTTTACGATGCGGAGGGCGATGCGACCAAGATCGCCAAAGCGCTAAGCCATCACAAGATCGACTCGGACCCCATCATCGACATCCTGCCCGGGCTATCCCACGACGACATGTGGGCGCTCCGGAAAGAATACAAGAAGCAAGTCAAGATCCAAGGGAAAGGGATCAATCTCCCCAAACACCTGAAAGTCAAGCTAGCAGGCAACTTCGGGAAAGCAGCCTACGTGACGGCGCTGGGACGGTGGGAGAGCGAAGGCTACTGGGCCAACTTCTGGTACCAATCCCACGGAAGCCGGCGCGAGCTGCTGATCGAGAGCCTGATGGGCCGGACGAACCTGGAGATCCGGAACATCAAGGACGAGTTCAACGACAAGCGGTACGCGGACGATCTGGTGCGTTGCATGGAGCAGGAGCTGAAGATGGACAAGTTCCGGACGGCGGTGCTGATGGCGTTAGAGGAGCGGCGGCAGGAAGATCAGGACGTCTTCCCCGTCGAGTATCGCACGCGCGATGTGCAGATCCTGCATCAGGCGCTGAGTGCGAAGCAAGGCGGCGAGAGCGCCATGTTGGAGATTATCGTTCGCAGAAGCGATGCCCATCTCCGCGATGTGCTGAGGATGTATGAGAGTACGTACCGGGAGAATTTCGCTCGGGCGGCGTTGAGGAAGAGTAATAACCTTGTGGTAAGTCTTCCTCCTTTCTTTCACACAAGGGTTTTTCGTTAGGCTTTCGAACGCCACCGTACCTCAGCAGACTGCAGTCACTGACGGCGAATCTTCTTCTAGGGCGAGGTAATAGCGCACATCCTCAACGGCGTGATCAACAAACCCGTCCGCGACGCCATGCTCCTGCAACACGCGATCCAAGACATTCTGGACAAGAACAAGGAAGACGAGCTCCGCTATGAGCTGCTCATCTCGCGACTCGTCCGTCTGCATTGGGACAAGGCGCATTTGGTCCGGGTTAAGCGCGCGTATAAGGAAAAGCAGGGGCGCGAGCTGCAGGAGGATATCGAGGATGCGACCAAGGGCGACTTTAGAGAGTTCATGTGTGAGCTTGCTGAAGCTCGGTAATGATGATGAGTGCTTCTTTGGTGGCTACGTCTCCGCCGGTAAAGTCTAACGCAGGGCTGAAGCGGAACTGCACTTTGGTCACCTTGGTCATGCTAGAGATTTCTAAACTTTTTTTTTTGGTCCTTAATCTGCTAATGCTCGCCCACGTCTGGTGGCGGAGGTACGATTTGTAACGGTCACTGCGTGGATTTCAGTGTCAAGCTCAGCACCATAAAAGGCCCAGGTGCTCTTTGGCAGATTCGTTGGTAGGCCGTAGAGCAGGATACATCACGTGCCAAAGTTATCGTCACTTGGCCATTCGCGCCCCTATAACTGCACGTGCTAGCGAGCGAACAGACAATTCCGATTGTGCAAAACTGAGCAAAATGCATGGATTCTCTGGCAATAATATCCATGCATAGTGGATAACGAACGTCTGGAAATTTCACTGCGTATCACCGGGAGACTTCCCGTTTGTCCCCTGAGATTATTGTCCGTTTGGGTTGTACCTTGCATGAACTGTATATATCCGACGATCTGCTATAGGCACGTAGCGTATAAGATGAAACCGACGTTTGTTTGGAATGGCTGTATCTTATGTATCGTGATAGTAGTAATGTAGACCACGCGCTCGCCGTTCAAAGAGTGGAGATTGGCATCTGCCTTTGCCCCTCGGTAGTGGATGCATATTCGACCCGTTCCGCACCCTTGCATGAAGCACATGGATGGGGGAGAGCTTGATTGGGTGGTTTCTTGCGAAAGCAGCAAACCTCGAGATCAGCAGGTCTCAGTCGAGCGCGTGGATTTTCGTTTAAAGAGATTGGAGGAGGAGGGGAAGGGAGAGCTCTCTTTGCCTTTCTCCTCATCCTCGTCATTTCCTTTTCTGCGCTCCATATCAGATTTATATCACGTCCTATATTGCTTGGGTCGATGGACATGGATCCGGCTGGCTTTGTCGCGCACGGGACGATGGACATCAGCAGCGTTTGATGCGGACGGGAAGTCAGTCCGGTCGGCAGGATGAAGACCGGGGTGGCTCGCCACGCGCGTGCGCTGGCAGAGCCTAACTTACTGGACGGTGCGCGCAATGTGACGCGATAGGAGGAGAGAAGAAGACAAGTTGTCGGGGATGGGTATTCGATGCCTGGCTTATAGCGGTCACGTCACAACGGGCTCCTCTCACTACTGGTGATGCTGGTGGTGCTGGCCCGTGGGAAGCTCTGAAGACGAGACCGGCGCTCGAACGAGGGACCCGGATTGAAGTCGCACAGAGAGGAGCGAGATCAGTGTCCATGCACTCTGCTGTATCATACCTTGCCTTACCTGCTTCGTTTACTGTTGGATAGCCGAGAAGCCGTCGGATTTGGTGGGAGGAAGGAGCAGGCGGTCGAACACAGAGCCCGGTCGTGCTTTCCTCAGTGCAAGGCTAGGCACACAAGCAACGCTGGAAGTCGATTCCAACCCACTTCCAAGGTTCCAAGGACCGCCAGCGCATCACTCACTCACTCACTCACTCACTCACTCATTACATCCGCCTCACATCATGACAGCCGACGCGTGACGCCATCCCCTTCCACCCCCCGACAGATACATGAAAAGCCGACAGACAGCGCGTCCGACCGGCCCAAAAATATCCATCCATCTTGGGATCGATTCCACTCTATTGCAGGTGAGTAAGTTGAGAGTCTTTCATTCGTCAAGTCGCGTCAGCGTCGCGCCTCGGGATTGGGTGAGCAAGCGGCGAGGGCGAGACGTCCAAGCACCAAGCTTCGAAGCCGGCCGGCGTGATTGAACTACCCAGCCATCCCCCATCCCGCCAGCCTCGTCCACCGCGTCCGTATCCCCTGCCACACACTCAAAACCCGCGCGTCGCAGCACGCGACAATTTCGCTGTCGGTTGGAAATGATGGCATTGGGTCGGCCAAGAACGCTCGCGCTCACACACCCTCTCTTCCACTCCAGCAGCCCACCACCTCCGCGGCTTCACGACTGCGCGCATCACCACCACCACCACCACCGCCGCATCCAAGGCGACCATAGCCCACCCTTGGATCCCCTCACCGCCTCACCATAGCCGGGCTTCTGCACGAGGCATTGTGCCCGCGCGGTGACTGGGACATACATTAGCCTCGGTGCTCGCGCATGCGCAACGCTACGTCAAGACAGCAGTAGCCGACCACCGCCTCTACCACTGCGACCTTACCCACATCTACCGGCACTTTCGCCGCCGTGTCCACCCCAATCCTCCGCACCTTTAACGACCGTTACGATACCCACGAGCGGTACACGACATCCTTAATTCAGCAGCAACGCCAGGAGCAGGCTTCGGCATATCATCATCGCGCGACTGGAATATCAGACTACTCAAGACCCTCGTCCTCCGCCGGCAGTGCCCACACCCTACGACGGACCCCGCGACTTGACGACGTGAGAAGTTTGGGCCATACTCATTCCAAGTCGGTCGGCTCGAGAAGGCATCCCTCCCCGGAGCCCACGGTAAGAACACCACCGCTCGAACCACCCGCTCCCAGGCCTTCGCACCGTCGGGCTACGAGCGCCTATTCTCACTCGCAGCCACCACACCCAGCACTCCGTACCTCGGGTCGCACTCACGCTGCCATTCTCTTCACGCTTGAAGAGGCTATCCGTCATCCAAACAGTTTCACACCAGATCTGGAGGAGGAAAACGCTCAGATGTCAGACCTCGGCGGAGGGCGTGCTTCTAATGGCGGTGCGCGTTCCCATGGTCCAGTGCCTGTCGCGGGGTCTGGCACGCCGTCCGGAATCAGAACCCCAAGAGATGTCATGAGAGACAGAAATGCACGGGAGGCAAGGAGACAGGAAGAACAGAAAGCTGAGGAGGCAAGGAGGTTGGCAGAGGAGAGAAGGCGGAGTGTTGAGAGGCGCGCCGCAGCTGTGACAGGATCCTCACAGAGGCCGCAGTCCCAATATCAGCAAGACCCATCCCAGCACCATGGCTTTGACGGCGCCGGCGATAGGAGAAGCGGCACTGGCAAAGTGTCTGGTGCTGATGTGCTCGGTGAGCCGGTGAGCCGGACCCAGGAATATCCAAATCCTAGGCCACGAGTGTCGAGTGCACCTCAGCCGGAATCGCAGCCACGTGTGCAGTCAAGTGCTGGTGGAACTAGGCGTTCACAGCAGAGCCAAGGAGCACCCAGGCAACCAAGTGCACCTCAATCGACTGCTGGCGCATCTCAAGCGGAGCAAGGTCAGCGTACCGGTCCGACATCGTTTCCGCACGCGTTCGAGAGATGGGAGACCCTTTCGTCTCACTGGGAGGGCTTAACTTCTTACTGGCTTCACAAGCTTGAGCAGAACACAGAGGATATACGTAACACGATCCCGAACGCTTCCACTCTTAACCGCCAGATCACGGACTTGTCAGCAGCGGGAGCCAACCTCTTCCACGCCGTAGTTGAGCTCCAGCGCCTGCGTGCCAGCAGTGAGCGCAAGTTTCAGCGTTGGTTCTTTGAGACGCGTGCAGACACCGAGCGCAGCTCCGAGATGCAAGCTCAGATGGACCGCCAACTGAGGCTGGAGCGTAGTGCGAGAGAAGAAGCAGCCCTCAAGCGAGCCGAGGCCGAGGAGGCCGCAGGCTATGCCAAGCGTGAGGTTGTTGAGATGCGCCGCGAGCTCATGATCTCCAAGGAAGAAGCTCGCCGTGCATGGGAGGAGCTCGGTAGGAAGAGCGACGAAGAACAAGTACGCGCCGAGAACTTGAAGGCTGGCCGAATGATCACCATCTCGGGCGTATCTGTCGTTCCCTACTATGGAGGTCCCTCTCGGAGCGGGACAGGTGGTAGCCAACGTCCGATGACGAGTGACGGGAACTTCCATTCCCAGCAGCAATACCCGTATGTGCCGCCAGATCCTCGCGCGGCGAGTGTAAGATCGCCATCACAGGAACAGCAATATTATCGCGAAGAGCCGAGCCCCACCAATACGGACCCCTTCACTGAGCAAGCACAGCAGAGTCAGCATCCACAGCTGCATCATGAGCCGGACAAAGAGAGTTTGGCTACAGGGTCCTACAGACCTACCGGCAGTGCGCCCATGTCTGGCGGCTCAGGTTTCCAAACCACTGCTATGCCAGGATCTCACCAGCGAGGGCAAGATGATTTCTACCAGCATGCTGGCTCCGAAACTTTCCTCCACTCCCCACAATCATCGTCACATGGCCCAATAGCACAGACCAGTCAAGCTCCACCAATGCCACGAGAGGACGTCCGCTCAGAACCAAGCTATGTTGACACCATCAGCGAGGGCGAAACTGAGTATGCTATAGACAGCGCAGGCAACATCCGCCACGATGACCAAGGCCGTCCGATTGTCTTCCGTCGTCCGCAGCGCGGTGGTGGTGGTCGTGGCGGACGCCACCATGCAACGGGTGATGACGACGATGACTACGACGAAGACGCCATCCGACATGAGCGTGAACTCGCCGCGCGCTACGGCTCCTCGTACGGAGAAGCCGGCGGCAGCGGTCACGGGATGGGCGGGGAAGTCCTCCCGGAAGCGCCCACCGTCCCATCTACCAGCGCCCAAGCTATGGCGGACTATCATCCGACCAGCGGGGAAGAAGCCCAGTCCCCATATGAGGGCCAAACGTACGGCAGCGGCGGTGGCGGCAGTGGCGGTTGGGAGCATTTACGATCGGCTAGTACGGCGCATCATCATCCCACGCGACTCAGCGACGTCCTTGAGGAGGACGAGGAGCGGAGTAGTCGCCGTACTGGCGAGTAGAGCTCGCACGGCTGAGCCGCGTTCTCATTGGGCTGTCTCGATTTCTGGCTTGGGTCCTTGATTGTGAAGTTGGAGAAAGAAAAAACGAAAGGATTGTCTACGTCGAGGAAAAAGACTTCTCTTCTCCCAGTCTTCTTGCGAAGCGCGTGTTTGGGGCGTTACAGGCACGGGCATTGTGTCCCCCGGTCGAAAGTTGATGAAGTTTGGGGGATTGGAAAAAAGGGATCTTCTGTTGTGTTTTCTTTTTTTTTTCTTTTTTCTTAACCTCTCTGTCCTTCTCTTTTTCCTCTTTTCCTCGGTTCTTGCATACACTCCGAGAGACGGGAGGGGCTTGGAATGCTACAAAAGAGGGGAGTATCTTCACCCACCGTCTGTCTGTCTATGAGCATAGCGATAATAATGGCGTTGGTCCTTTTTCTTTTTTCTTCTTCTTTTTGATACCCTGGAGCTCCGCGCGTTCTTTTGCGTGTTTTGAGCGAAAGGAGTTGGCAACTTTAGGGGGGAGATAGAGGAGAGGAGGGGGTTAAGGGGTCAAGTTTGAGACGTGAAGGAAGATGGTCCTCTTCCTTCCTCCCTTCCTCCCCGGAGAGAGGTTGAAGATAATGGTTGCATGATAATTGTTTAATAATGAGGATTGTTTGTTGTAGGATGTGCTTTTTTTTTTTTCCCCTTTACTTTTCTTATTTTGGTGCCCTCTCTATTCGGGTGTGTGAGCAATTTGTCGTTTACGCCTGATGGAAAGGAACGCAAACGTTGTCAAGCGTCACAGGTGGATGACTTTGATACAGTGCCCGATGCCTGCTCACGAGAAATTGCGGGAATTTCTTCTTCACCTTCCTCGCTGGCGTTGAGAAGCCACATTGATGGTACCTAGCCTTTTTCTCCCGCAATCTCAGGAATCCAAATCTAACGGTCCACACTTGCTCGACCTATGACCGTCCAGTCTACGGCTCGTACGGCAGCTATTCTTTCTGGAAAAAGCGCGTATTTCTTAGCAGACAGATATGTTGCAATGGGTTTTGGACGACGCTATGACCATTGAGAGAGGGTCTTGTCACTACCTTGATGATTTGGTCCTGGAAATACCTTGATGAGGTGCAGGGAGCTTCTGGGTTTTCTTTCTATTTCTTGAGGACGTGTCATAAGGGCTGGTTCATTTCCTCTTTTCTTTGTACCAATCGAGATTGACGAAGCAGCAGCATAGTTTTCATCATGAAGACCGAGATCCCTTCGCCTTCTTTCCCCGACCCGTGCAAAGGTGAAGAGGATGCTGATGGTCGAGTCGTCTCGCTGTCGCTGGATGAGAAAGACAGCTCGGGAAATCATGTCTCGATCGGCCATGGCGAATCGCAAGACATTGCTGCTGATCTCTTTAAGGAGATGCTCCAGTATTCCGAAGACGAGCTGGAGAGTCGGGCTAAAGCCGTCAGGTGGAAATTGGACCTTATCATCGTGCCGCTTGTCAGGAAGAGACCCCTCTCTTTTGATCCCCTTGACTTTTAGATATCGCGTGGCCCATTGAGACTCTATGCTGACCATCATCCTACTGTTTAGGTCGCCGTCACCCACGGTCTTCAGTTCTTAAACAAGACCTCCCTCAACTTCGCCTCAGCGTATGATCTTCGCGAGGACCTTGGGCTGTCCGGGCATCGATTCGCATGGGTGAGTCTTTTTCCAGCTCCTGGTTGTGGTCCATTATATCGACAAATCCTTGGAGGAGGGCGCGACTAAAAGTTTTTTGATTCCAGAGCGCTGCTATATTCAACTTCGGCTTCCTCTTCTGGTCCTTACCAACGAATCTCATTATCCAGCGAGTACCCATTGGCCGGTACACTGGCCTCCACATCCTGCTCTGGAGCCTGCTGATCTGTCTCCACGCCGTCGCGCGCAACTATGCGGGCATGCTAGCGCTTCGTTTCTTTCTCGGGATGGCTGAAGCGGGTATCGCCCCTAGCTGCATGAATATCATCTCCATGTGGTTCACGCGGAGCGAGACGCCGCTGAGGATGTGTATCTCGCTTGCCTTCAACGGACTTGCGTATATAGTGGCCTCCTTGGTAAGCTATGGGCTCGGACATGTGACAGAGGCGGCCGTGACGCCCTGGCAGCTTATCTTCCTGACATATGGCGGTTTGAACTTTGTCTGGGGCGTTGTCTTCTTGCTGCTGGTACCTGATCAACCCGCAAACGCTCGCTTTCTTTCTCATGAGGAGAAACTCGTGGCGGTATGGCGGACGTCGAAGAATCTGGTCGGCATCAAGAACCCTCACTTCAACCGCAAGCAGGCGGTCGAGGCATTCTGCGATGTCAAAGTCTGGCTTACTACCATCCTCGGTTTGGCGCCTGGTATTATTTTGGGTGGGGTTACCAACTTTATGACTTCTCTAATCAAGGTGAGGATGCTTCTGAATCGCACGAAGTGGTGGACGCTGATTCTTACTTGAATGCAGGGGTTTGGGTTCTCCTCTATACAATCGACGCTCCTTCAGCTTCCGCTCGGCGCC
Source organism: Hortaea werneckii (assembly GCA_037044905.1). Lineage (NCBI taxonomy): Eukaryota > Fungi > Ascomycota > Dothideomycetes > Mycosphaerellales > Teratosphaeriaceae > Hortaea > Hortaea werneckii. The sequence goes on along the minus strand of JBAOKB010000023.1, from coordinate 81,831 downwards.
ATCGGCTTCGTCTGCATCACCTTGTGTGGCCTCACAGCGACATATATTCCAAACACCAGATGTCTGATGTTGATAACTGCATCTCTGCCGCCATTTGCGGGCCTTCTTGGTATACGCTTTATCGGTCTTGATCATCGCTGGGCTCTCCTTGGCTGCAGCTGGTTGCAGCTCTTAGCTCTGGCAATTAATGTCCTTACTTGGACAGTGATGACCGCTAATTTCGGAGGACATACCAAACGATCTGTGGCTAACGGCATGTGGTTCTTGTTCTTTGGTGCTGGGAACATTGCGGGGTCCAACGTGAGTAACCTTTCAAGCTCTGATGACTCAATCCATAGCCGGTACTGATAGAGCCTCGCGCCTCAGATCTTCTTTAATGACGAGGCACCACGATATTTCTCCGCTATCACAGCCTTACTGATCTGTTACGCCGGCATCATAATAGCTGCCGCTGGCTTGTGGGCGTGTATGTACTTCGGTAACAAGCGGAGAATGAGAACGCAGGATGAACGGGATGATACGGGGATTGCCATTTGGGAAGGGATGCTCGATCGGACCGACCTGGAAAGTCGAGGGTTTCGATATTGTTACTAGAAGCTGCGATGGCCTAGATCAAGTGCGTGTTGCCAGAGGAGCGGCGTGTATTCCCGTCGCCTTCAACAGTTACCGCAATGGCAGTGGTCTTGATTCGCTTTCGTCGCGACGTGTTTTGTGCTTGATCCAAAGGTTCTTAAAGCTCTTTCTCCACCTCTCTTGCCACTTCGACCAATGGACCTTGACCACTCATGATCCCTCTCTCCGCCCTCCAATGCTCGAGTTCCGGGAAGTCACCGCCTCCCCCGGTCGGATCACCACCAGGGACACAGAGTCCAAGCCGCCAGAAGTAATCCCGATGCGAGATGAACATCTGCCAGAGCCTATACCGATGCGGCACTTCCCACTTCACGATGCTGATCAATAGCTGCGGAATAGCCTGGACCAGCGCTGCCCAGATACTCTTTCTCTCGAGCATGGCTGTCCCAAGCTTCTCCGGGTATGTCGGGTCTTGTCCAGCGATGCACTCCTCGTCAAATGCACCGTGGCAGTGCTTCAAGTTATAGATACTAGGAGAGAGCGAGGGCTTCGTGATGTGAATCTCACCAGCATGCATGCCATAGCCCCATTCAGTCGGCGGAACCAGAGGTATAGGGTCTTTAGTGTGGGTGATGCGACGCCAGCGAAGCGCACTTTGATCATGATTCTCGTAGTTCTGTGGGTCTTGGTTTAGGCCGAAGACTTCGTCGATATGTTTGTTAGTTGCGACGTTGCCGATACGTGGCTCCCCAAAGGTGGTGATCACAGGCTCCCAGCCACGAGCACTAAAATCCAGAGCAGCGAAAGCGGCGACTGCAGCGCCCAGGCTATGGCCGACGAGATGAAGCTCATATTGAGGATATTGCTCAACATGCTCATTTACGGCTTCTAAGACGTGAGGTCGAGTGTTGTTCCAAGCTTTATAGAAGCCAGTATGTACGGTGCAGTCCGCACACGAGGAAGCATGACCTTTGGCTTTGGCGGTCTTTCCAGTTTCTACTTCGCCACTTACTTGGTCTTCAGCACCGGGAAAAGGCGTGTATTCTTGCGGCGAAAGACCAAAGTTCGCCAGCCACCCAGCCATGTGGATTGTTCCGCGGAAAGCAACTAGGATCCTCTGCTTGTGATGGTCCAGAGCGATGTATCCGCCGCTGTCGCTCTGCATGCTAATTCCAGTCCGCCAGTCTTTTACCAGTTCGAAATGGGGGAAGTCACTACATCGGCACCAGCAGTGGAACGGCTTGGATATGCCCGTGGCGATGAGCCCCGTGCAGTAAGAAATGTCGACTATGCGTGAGAGTTCTTCGAGATCTGAGAAAAGGGCCATAGAGACGTTGCGGTCTCCGGATTGGTGATCGCCATGGCTGGCGAACCCCAAACTAGCTGCCAATGACGCAGCTGCGAGTATTGTTCTGAAGTTCATTAGTCTTGCTGGTTCAGAGGCGCATTGTAGATGATACCTCCGATGATTGAGACATATTAAGTTAACGGTCGTATGCACGATGATGCGGAGGTGACAGAGTGCATCTCTTCTGGGAGTGTCTTGCCCGTAGCATGGCCTGACCTTGCAACGTATTGCATACTCAAGAGAAGGGTAATTGCCATGTTGAAATGCTGTGAGCCCAATTCTACGAAGCCTCTATATTACATGTCTGTAGGCGGCGAGACTCGAGCTGCAAAGAGGTGAGCGAGTGCGGTGAGTTTCGGGGTTAGTGGCTGATCGGATTCTATCTCCGCCGGCAGAATAGATAAGCTTTAAACCGAGGAGCATCTAAGCTTGAGAGCTCGCCCGCCTGCGGTATTTGGGGATTCTCTACATCGATCCTCTGTTGCATTGCTCGACTCGCGAGTCGTTACTTCACGGCTATCCACATCCGTTTCACAATGGCTCCCACTCGCGGAGACCGCTCCCCGGCCGCTTCCAGGGCGACCGAGAGCGAGACGAGCGGTGATGACGACATGGACTTTGAGGTAAGCTCCCGCTGAGCCCGCCGGCGACGGCGAGAAGGGTGGCGCTGTTGATGGGGATCGTATGCTAATGTACGTTTCCCCAGCTTGCCGAGTCGACGCCGTCAGGAGTATCTGATGACATGGATGAGGAGGAGGACGCTGGTAATACAACACTTTACTTCGATGCCGAAGAGGGCGTACTGCGAGATGAGGACGGTGACGAGGTGACGTTCGGGGAGGACGGTGATGAGGTTGAAGAAGAAATCATCGATGAAGATGACGAGGGGAACAGAACGCCCCAGCCAGAACAAAGTGAAGAGCAGACCCAGCGTCCACATCACATCACAGGTATGTTTAATTGAGAGGGGATTGCTAGCTCAAGCGAGCTATGTCCGAGCGCTCCAAGACGTTTGAGCTCTGCGATGCCACCTATGCAGGCCATGACTTGTCCACGCGCAGACGCTGACCAATGACTTCGCCGCGGAAGTAACCCAGCAGCAGATCCTGCAACTTCTCTCCAACGCTGGATTACAGGGCATTTTCCGACCCACCTCTGGTATCACCACTCGTTCCCAAGCTCGTCGTGGCAATGCTGGCCATGTCGCCCTCGAGGACGATGGCGAGGAGGAAGAAGAAGAGGACGAAGATGACGACTTAGGATCATATCTCGGCTACGGCGCACGAAGACGAAGACACAGAAGGGCCTTCACAGGTGACCGCTACCCCAAGATCCCATCCGAAGAAGGAAAGAAGCTCATGGCAAGCGGAATCTTTGGCAACAATGACCGCTGCAACCACACCGCTTGTGGTGAGCCTCTGTCAGAATCGACATTGCGGAAGCGCCGAAAACTTCACCATAGGATGCTTGACCGCGAGCTTGGTATTGGAAACCAGACTCGCTCGAATGTTCTAGGCAAATTGGCAGCCCAGAATCTTGTCCCCAGCTCAAAGGCCGACCTGATAGTCAATCTCAATGCCCGATGTTATTCTGGACAATTCTCCGAAGACGGTTCCTTCTTTTTTGCTTGCGGGCAGGATTTCAAAGTGCGGATGTATGACACCAGCAATCCGTATGACTGGAAATACTACAAGACGGTGCATTACTACGGCGGCCAGTGGACGATTACCGATGCATCACTGTCTCCTGATAATCGCAATCTGGCCTACTCTTCAATTAGAAGTCAAGTTTGTTTAGCCAACACAGAGCAAGGTGATGATTCGGAACCGCAGATGCTGGACTTCAGTGACCTGGGTAGAGGCGGCCGCGGACATGGCGGAGGCGGCTGGGGACGGAGTCATGGTCACTTCGGCATCTGGTCACTAAGATTTAGTGGTGACGGTGGTGAAATTGTGGCAGGTACCAGCGACTCATCTGTTTACGTCTACGATCTCGAGGCCCAGCGGTCAATTCTAAGAATACCTGGACACCAAGACGACGTGAACGCTGTGTGTTTCGGTGACAAGATGAGTCCACACATTTTGTACTCCGGATCTGATGACACGACAGTCAAAGTGTGGGATAGGAGATCTCTGGCCTCGATGAGACCCGCAGGTATGTTCCTTGGTCATACCGAGGGTGTGACATATATCGACAGCAAGGGAGATGGGCGGTATGTCATCTCGAACGGTAAAGATCAGACATGCAAACTTTGGGATCTCCGCAAGATGATTAGTACGGATGTTGGAGAGCGCATCAACCCACAGGTAAGCGTCCACATGTTGTCGGCGATCTTTGCGTGCAGCTGTTCACTGACAAATCCTCAGGATTATACTACCAACTTTGATTATCGCTTTTCACCATACGACACTGAGGACCATGTTCCTCACCAGCACGACTGCTCACTTGTCACCTTCCGAGGTCACCGTGTTCTTAAAACACTGATTCGCTGCCATTTCTCGCCACCTGGCTCTACAGACGGAAGATATATCTACTCTGGCTCTCATGACGGTAAGATCTACGTATGGAATCTCGACGGCACACAGGCAAGCGAGCCAATCAATGTACTTGCGGCAACGAAAAACAGCAGACCAGCAGACGATGAGCGCTTTGTCGATCGCTACGACTACTACGGCCGTGGTGGCGTCTGGAAAACGATCGTACGCGATTGCTCCTGGCATCCATCAGCACCTGTTATCGCGGCCACGTCTTGGAACGGATGGGATCACGGTCTAGGTACTGCAACAGTACACAGCTGGAACGACGGGCTCGACAGCGACGAAGTCGGCGGCGATACCGATGGCTTTACAGGTGCCCGAGCAGAGACAATGGGCAAGGCGAACAGCCTTGGCTCTACTCCCATGGGTGCTAGAGTGACAGCACAACTCAACCACGACGATAGATATTATGGCGAAGGCAACACTTCGTCAAGGCCGAGCACAAGGAGTAGAGGGATGAGAGCAAGGATGATGGGCCTTGGAGGCCTGTTCGCAGATGATGAGGATGATGATGAGTGACTGAGCTCCGAAGACGATGGAAGTGTTCATCGATACTCAGGGGAGGCGAATCCGTTTGCCATGTTCCCGATGGGTGGGTTGGGCTGAGCTTGATTGGCATTTCAACTTCGAGGATGAATGGATATGTACAGCAATCACGATTATGCCGGCGTTTGGACTAGGCTTTTGAGCGTGTGGCGAAGGTTCCGTCATTAGATTGGTTTCCAAGGCACAGTTGGTGGGTCGGGAGTTTTGGGCCGTTAAGGCTTCGTAGCCATTTCGCAATTTGTATACCCTGAACGATTTTAAGATCTGATCTCCACCTGCTTCGGCGCTTTGCCTGCCCAAAATGTTCCCTGAACGCCTCGCTATATGCACCAAACCCGCTGCTGGTGTTCGTACAGTTGTCTTCTTGTCTTTTGCTGAAACCCTCCAAAGACTGGATCCTTTTATGCTCCACCGACGAGGATGTTGTTGACCGGGATGTGTACTGCAGTGCCATGTCAGCTTCCTTGACCTCTTCTGCTGCACTATCATTATCCATAGCGTTCGACCTACTCAGCTTAACCACGTATCCGATCACGCCCATGATCAGGAAGCCCATGCCGACAGCTTGCGAGATGCGCAGGAACTCCCTCTTGTCCGCTATATCACATGTCAGCTAGGATACAGCGCGATGGCTCAAAGGCCTTGTTGCAGTATAACTGACGCTTGCTGCATCTTGTGATGAACTGCCTGCCGTCCTTGACGAACTCGCGGGGCATCTCCAGTAGTTCCTTGGTCTGATCCATTGTTGCTCCTATTTAATGTTTTTTTCACAGTTCGGCTATCCTGCAGTTTGTCGCAGTATTGGTTCGAGGGCGTGTTGTATGGAAAGGTTGCGATCGGGGTGTATGGGTCTCGCACGGTATGGAAAGGTGTCAGGTGTAGCCAATCTAGAGTCAATGCATTGCGGAGGCCGTTCGGGGATGGGGTGAGGCCAGGTTGCACGCGAGCCGGGCTGGCCTTGGCAGGGTTTTGGATGTCCTGAGGCAGCCAGACCGGGGTGCAGACGGGAGCTCCCCATGTTAGGGGTAGCAGCCAAGCTTGGCAAAAACATTTATAATTATATATTTTTATAGCTTCCAACCCATCACGTTCGACCACAGGTTGCAGAGAACAGAGGATCCCGTCCGCTCTCCTGTACTTAAGCTGCAAACCGGCTGATTAGTATTAACGTGGGTGACCAGTTGAGAATCCCAGCTGTTGAACGTTTCCATTTTGACTTTTTGCCTTTCGTTCTCCCTCCTTTCTTGCTTTTTGCATCTGATGCACAAATGATGCAGGTTTCCGAGTCAAAGAACAGAGGGAAGAGAGACCTATATCGGGATGCAGCTGGGAACTGTTGGTCATTGTTGCGCCCCCTTACATCTGTGCAGTTGTGCCTTCTGTTGTAGATTCTTTGCGTTCGCCATGCTCGTCAAATCTCCAGCGGATGACGGTCCATTGGAAGTAGCGTGATGAAACGTCTATCAAGGCTGAGAAGCATGTTCGGCATCTCCAGATCCAGGAAATGGTGCAACGGCGTCTAAAGTCCTCGCAAGATCGTCGACGTGTTCTGCTTCGACACCGGAGCCTGCACCTCTCGCGCCAGAGCTCGATACAGAGCCCTTGGAAAGAGAAGTCAGCATGTACCATACCTCTTCAGACATCGACACCTACAGTCATTCGACGAAGATTGCCGGGGCCACTCCTGCTTGCCGGCAGTGGCCCTGCGTCCAGGTGTTCATCTTGGTGGCTGTCTCGGCTCGAGATGGAGACGGGCGAATCTGTCAGCTTCACGGTCGTCAGCCTTTCTCAGTGGCTACAGTTTCTCGAACAAGGCACATACTGTTCTGTCAAATCCTAGGTCGGAAGTGCCACCTGAGGTAGCTGGTCCATGTTGTCGGTCGCTCTCTTCATCCGACTCACTAGACTCGGTGCTGGAGTCTTCAGAGTCTTCTTCGTCGGGATAGACATCGCTCATGCTATCGTCGCTGACTTCTTCCCCTAATCTGTTATTTTCACTTGTCTTCAGGATACTCCTACCTGGTTGGGTGTCTAGCGTAGAGCTACGCACACCTCGTCGAGAGCGCGAGTTGTCCCTTCCACCGGCCAATCCCGTTTCATGTATATACGGTGAGCTCTCTGAGTCCCGCCACCTCTTTCCGTGTACAACGGCATCTATGCGATGGTGTTCAAAGGTTCGGGGCCGCGACCTCGACGTACGGCTGTACGTTTGTGCGGATTTCACGGGCAGCCTTGTGGATTTTGTGGGTGATAGTTGGCTTCGCCGTTCTGCAACGGATGCAGAACTAATGCTTGGTGCTTTAGAGCGAGACCTTGAGCATGAGCGACTTCGCAGTGCGAGAGCCGCCAACTTCATCGCAGTGACCTTCGTATCGCCTTTGAAGCTGCTTTCCCTTTCTTTGAAATCTCTAATGGTGCGAAGAACATCAGCCTCCACTTGTGTTTTATGACGGCGCTCTTCGATCTCTTTCTCCTCTTTTACTTTGGCTTCTCGGTCCCTCGACCTCCTGTCCCTGTCATCATATATTTCGTTGGCCACAGAAAGCCCGTACCCATCATCCCTGCTGGACTGGCGTGGATTCCACCTTTCCGCTGAATCGCTTTCTCTAACAATCAGTTGCTTGTCTGGAAAAGCGGATCCCACTTCGGTGTGGACATCATTTGCGCCATAGCTGCGTTGACTATACGGTTGACTGCGACGGCCATCGGTATAAGCAGAAGGTGATGGCGACCTTCTCCTATTCATACTATGAAACGTATGTAAGCCATCATATTCGTGTTCTGCATATGGGTTTCGGGAGGGGTCTGCCGCAGACGGCGGTACATAAGGCGCCCTACGATATGAGTCCGACGTCGATGGCTTATAGGAAATCGAGGAACTCGGCTGGTAACCGCTGCTGCGATCACGGGTCCTTGATCCCACCTCGTCGTAGCCACTTGATGTTCCTTCGTGGTAAGTGTTGACAACGAATGGTGATCCATAACCATGAGACTCCGAGCGCAGATTATAGCCCCCCGTATCGTCGTAGCTACTCCGTCGGCGCGGCAAGCCTCCTCGGAGTCTTCGTGTATGCTCAAATAGGACCTCCGTCTCGTACTTGTCCATCTCACGAAGTATGATGATGCGGTTGGGATCATACTAAAGACTTGTCAGCGAAGCAGGAAGTTAATGAGGCTTGAGAATAAAGCCCACGTACTCGGTCCATCTCATAAGGAATATCGTAGTATGCCAGTGTTTCAAGTGACAAGAAGTCCCGATGCACTGCAGGATATACGGGGCGTCGGCCGGTCTTACCAGGCTTCCATGGATGAGGCCGATCATCTTCGTAAGATCTCGTGAACTTTTCCTTTTCCACGTAGCGGGAACTGTGCCCACCAGTGGGTGGTCCGTTATGGTTACGAGGTCCGATAAAGTAGGGCGGTGGCCGGGGCGGGCCATTTGGCGACATCCTCGTATCAGAGTGACTGTTTCCACTTGACTCGTTGATTTTGTACACAAGAAGCACCCTACCGCGGGAAAAGTCCCATGGCTCGGCGAAAATAAGACTGGAGTCGAGCAGCCTCCTCGTCTTTGATCTCTTTTCATCCAGCTTGCGGGCATAGAGAAGCTCCAGATCTTGAGGCTGGAAAGTATCGTTGGCTTGAGGCGCCTCTGCGCCACGTCGTGTTGACCAATCTAGTTGACTATACGTGGCCAAGGTCCGCTTGAAATGTTTAGCCTCTCTGTACCATCTTTTGGTGCCTTGGAGCGACTTTTGTCTGGAGAGTAACACTACCAGCCAGGCTGTGGGAAGGCGAATCCGGCTGATACTGCGGAAATCTCCATCGATGGAGACGACCACAGAGTGGAAGTTCACGCGGTCTAGTTCAATGCTCGAAGCCTTGGTCGCAGCTGATGTTGTGTTGGAAGAAGTATTATCTGAAGAGACAGAATTTCGCCTCGATGAGAACTGCAGCGTTCTCGCAGTGCGACGGAAACGGGACCGGTGAAATAGGTTAGCGAACTTGAATCTTGAGCTGCTAGATCGACGCAAAGTTCCAACTTCGGCTTGGTGAGAGGCACTTTCTGCGTCAGCAGTTCGCGCATCCGTGAGCTTTTCAAGTAGTTTTGCAACCTCCTCGCCTCTGAGAGCCTCCTCTTTCCTTGCTGCAACATAGCGCTCAATCTGCTCTTCATTGACAGCCGATCCAAACGCTTCCCGTAGCTTCCTCTTCATCTCTTCGAGATCCCGGTGAGATTTTTCCAAGTCAACCAGAAGCTTTGCTTTATACTCAGCGACAATCTGAGCATCACGATGTTGCCTCGCGGCGGCGTGTAGCTTCTGCGCCTCTTCTTCTTCCTTGATCTGAGCCAGGACTCCTGCGTGAACGAGCTCGGCTGCTTTGGACATAGCTTCATCAAATGCATCTTCGTCAACTGTACCATAACTGTCGTAGGAAGGCCCACGCTCTGGTGTGTCAAAATCAGTCCGAACCGAGTAGGCGCAGCTTGTCGAGTCCGGCTCGGTCGCAGCAAAACTCGCTCGCGACCGCGATGCGGTATCCACGAATCGCTGACGTTTTTGATGTCGATTCCGGCCTCTGGCTTGCTTCCGCCTTCTCGTAGCATCACGTAGGGCTTCCAGCGCCAGCTCTTTCCCCTTCTTTAGCTTGTCGATCTGCTCTTGTGTGCGCAGCCGATCTAGAGCGTCAGATCTGTGCTTTATGTTAGCAAGGATTGTAGGGATGAAAATTAGCCACCTACTCGTTATTCATTCGAGCCATCGCGAAGACCATCATGATATTTTGCTTCAAGACCATGAGCTCCTGCTTGTGCTGGTCGAGGCGAGGCTTGTAGACTGGCCATCTTGCACGGCTGAATACGGAAACTTCGATATCCTCTGGTCCAATGAGTCTGCCCTTTGGAATATCGGCGTGGGACTTTCTAAGCTGCTTCCAAAGCCGGGTAGCCAATTTCTCTGCTTTCAGCTGGCAGTCTTCTGCTTCGAGCCGCACGCTATCTGAGAGTGATTGCGACGTCTTGTTCTTGTCTAACAAGCTTTTGAGTTCTCCCACCTGACGGTAGGTAGCTGTGATCTCGTTGGCGAGGCCAGTGATATCGTCACTCGCATCGCGAAAATCTCCTACGTAGCTGGACGTCCTTCAGTGTCACCCCAGCAAGCATGTACCATGGCAGAACTCACGTTATTAGCGTCGTCGCCAGACTGAAGCCGAATTGGGCCAGTCCAACTACACTGGCGGCTGCCTCCGCCATGATGGTAAAAACTTCTTGAGAAAGGAACTTGCTTAATGCTTCCTGAATTGTCTCATGAACGAATTAGAGACGGGAACTTTTGCACCTACCAGTCTTCCATTCTTGGGTTAGAAGGCGGCAGTACCGACACTATATGCAAGGAGCATGGGGTCGACTACGGTCCAGTCGAATACAGAGGTGGCCGGTGGGCTGCCGCAAGCGCAATTGGACCCATGTGAAGTGCGGCTGAGGGCTTCGCGCCATATCGAAGTACATGCGCCCTTAATCGCGACGACCAATCGGCCACAGCAATTAAATCCAGCGTAAGCACGATCGATTCTCGAATTACTTCTTTCGCGCGCAGTCTCACTTGTACTCGAAAGCATTGCTACTGGGAGCTTTGCCCAGACGGAAGATAAATTCAAAGGTGTCTGCAGGATGGCAGCCGAAGGATGCGCCTCACGGGCCGAAAGCGCCAGTGTAACGAAGCTCACCTCAGCCCCAAGCGCAGGGTTTGAAGGATCTAGGATGTCGAATCTTAGAGGTATACGAGAACTAATGCAAGAGCAGAGACTTGTGGAACAGCTGTTGCGATTGTGCAAAATGCCGACTTTAGCGCCTCACGGCTTATTGTTTAGACAGCAACTGCTGCCTTTGCTATGTCTGCTGCGTTACTTAGAGGATCACCACTCTCCTCCAGACCAGGCGTAACAAGTCTCTCACGCAGCGCGTCAAGACCTCTGCCACCATCACTCATGTCTTCCAACACATCTAAGCCCTGAAAACCATCCTCTACGACCCATTTCTGCGGTTTCTTTTCCAACACGTCGCAAACAGCCCCAACGACCAACAGTCCTGGCGGTCTACTGCCTTCCTCCTCCACTGCAGTGTTGACGTATTCCAGAGTAGTGCGAATGACTCTTTGATCTGGGCAGGAGGCGCGTTCGATGACAGCGCATGGTGTCTCTTTGGGATACGCTGAGCTTTTGTGCTCAGTGAGACTTGGAACAAGTTCCTTCAACCTATGCAGTGCCATCAAGAAGACAACAGTCTGATTTGGAAGGAACGCAGGTGGATCAGGTGCAGCACCTTTACGCCCTGTGCCTGTGCAGATCAAAATCTGATCGCTGACGCTTCTGTGTGTGCCTGGTATTTTTGCGAACAGCGGTGCACTAAGTGAACTGGTTATACCGGGCAGTACTGTTGCTTCGTACCCGTGCTCACGGAAGAAGGCCACCTCTTCCGCGCCTCTGCCATACAAGTAGGGATCACCTTGCTTGAGACGCAAGACTGTCTGACCTTGATCCATTGCCTCGAGTCCCATGCGATGAAGCTCTTCTTGGGCAGCGTCGGCGTTTCCAGGGAATTTGCGGGCGATTTGAATTGGCGTCCTGCGGGGCACAAGCTCGAGTACAGGCGCGGGTACAAGCTTGTCTGCTAAAATAAGGTCGGCGCTCCGTATCGCTTTAAGAGTTGCGGTGGTGAGAAGGTCAGGGTGACCAGGTCCAGAACCGGCAAGGATGATTCGGCCTCTGTTTCTTCGTGCATCCAAGTCGGCAGGGTTCAGGAGTGGCTTCGCATCCGAAGACGGTGCGATAGAAGAATCGTGCTTGTAAGCCTGAAGGATACCGTCCACATCGTCATCAGAAATTGCAGCCAGCCTCCGTAAAGGCCAGTACTCGCATATCTGCGCTAACCATCTCATCCTCCTGGCTCTTGCTGCCTCTGCATCTGTGGGTGTGACCAGCTTGTTAAAGGTCGCACTCTGCCCCGCCTCATCATCCTCTGCCTCCAACTCTGTAGCAGCTTCCGTCGCATGGTCTTGCTCCCATATCCTTCTTCGGACAGTCCCTAGTCTCTCTACAGCAATTCCAAGGTCTGATGGCAGAGCAGCAGCAATTTCTCTGCGTATTCTCGACGCAAGCTTGCATCCTTTTCCGGATGTCGTTACGCCAATTTGCAAAGGTCCCGAAGTGTGAGTGGATAACAGTGTAAACGTACAGAGGCTCGGCGCATCTGCAACATTGATAGGTATTCTGAGTCTTCTGCAACTTGTCGATATGTGCGTCGCCAGTGTACTCCTGCCTCCAGACGTGACGAACACAGCATCAACCACATTATCCGTTTCGTCTCTGCCTAGCGTCACAAGATCGCTGTCTTGGAAGTCTCTCTTTATCCATTGGACACTGTGATCTTCTATTCGCTTCGCTAGGCCGTAGTGAACGTTCGACGTCTCAGGTGCAATGATGATCGGCGTCGCGCCGACCTCTAAAGCTTTTGAGCAACGTTGGCCCGCAAGAGGATTCGAGCCAACGATGAGGTGGATGTGGGATGTCGAGTCTATTGCTGTGAGTAGTGCTGGCGCCATGGCTAGCTGTCCTCGTAGGAGAGCGCTCAGTCGATCACTGTGTTTGAGTGGGTGAGTCAACGGTTTGTAGAATCTAAGAAATCGCGTCCGAAAAACCGTTTGTTGAGGCAGAGTCAATTAGTAACTGTCATGGACAACCATAATCTTTCTGCCCTCCGGCTGATAGCGAGATATGGCGCAATCGGCGATTTGTCGTTATCATCCCGACAGCGACTTTTGCCAAGCCGCTTTACCGCAATCGGTGCCACCGCGGAGATGGAGGATTGATGTGCGCGACCGCGAATGTCGTTACATTGGAATGCCGGAGATGCCCATGAAGGCGGAGTTGCTGTTGATATGTAGGCCTGTTGACAAAACCGATATCATGCGTCTGGAGAAATCCACCGACTCGAGCACTTTCTCCGCTGAGATCACAACGTGTAGAGCAACGCAGATCACATTGCAGAAACGTCGATGAAGATGAGCAAGTCGTCTTTTCGGTTGCAAGACATTATTGTCGTCACCCTTCTTCCTCGTCCTCCTCTTCATGCCTTCCCATCACAACTCCGAGTGCTCTGCGACTCAGCGCAATGCTTCTTTCCAGTGCACCAAGCTTCGCCATTGCAGCCATGAGACTCGGATCTTGACTTTCGACTCTGACCTTGTCCTTCACCATCACTTCTTGATCTCTATACGTGAAGACCTCGTGTGCCTCATCATGGAAAGCTTGTCTCTGCCCTCCAAGGGCAGATGCGAGGCGTTCGCGTAGGGAAAAGCCAGTGTAAGACTGCGCGGTCCCAGCTCCGTTACTGCTGGGCGCACCGCCACTTGAAGCGCCAACAAAAGAGAGGGGTGTATTCGTGCCCGTACTGGGGAATGCTGCTTCCAGTGTCCTTACATTCAGCAAGACAGCAGCTTCGGAAATGGAAAGATGGAAAGAGACATTCCCTGGTAGAGGCGGTTGAAATGCCTTTGCATCTATCGGTTCCTCGTTCCACGCTTTCTGATCATCTGTCCAACCTTTCAGCGCACCCTTTGCCTCTTGTATGTTTTCATGCAGTAACTTCATCTGGCCGGAGATGAAGTCAGCATTGCCCTGGTCACCCGTCCATCTCGTCGCGTCTACAACGTCCAGACAGGCGTTGATAAGTGTCCTCGTAGTGGTGAGCTGCTGGAGCGTGATTGTGGGTGCACTGGGTAAGGTAGAAATCGAGAGCTTGTAGCTGGCCGCACCCTTTGGTGGTGGAAGGGACGGCAGTCGTAGCTGGATGTCACCTTTTACTATGCGAGTACCAACACGGGTGATAAAGCCCTTGAGGTTCTCAGAGCGCAGTGACGATAGAACGAGGGTTGAGCCGGGCTCTTTGGGCGCAAGAAGCTCGGCGCATTCTTCGAGGCCAGACTTGAGCGAGGCAAGTGTTTCTTGCAGCGAGTCCAGTAGCCATCGTAGCTCGCGCGCAAGACTCACTTCCTCTTCTTTCTCCAGATCTGGGGCCGCAATGGGCGGCCATAGCAGTGTAGACATGGTTGATTATTACAGTTTCACACGCACAAAGTGACACTTTACCGGAACAGGGCACCGAGGGTGCTCATTACGGCAGACGGTAGACCACACGGTCGGTGCTTGTGATCGTCGCGGCAGCAACCGTGGGCATGTCGATCGACATACACAGCACAGCATCGGTGTTTATCATGACGTACCGAATCTCTGTCGCCCTGGACGTAACAAATCCACTCAACCTTGGTCAGAAGATCTGCGTGCACCGGCGTGCGGAGGGGAAGAACCTTGGAGCCACGAAAAACCAAGATTCGCAGCCGGCTGACCTGTTGGCTGTGCTGGCGCGGCCTCGGGAGAGAGGACTGGACTCAGAAGCTGAATTGGCTTTCTTCGCCTACGTCAGTTTGCGCCTTCACGTCACCACCCAGGGGAGCTATAACGCGCCTCTAAGAGTCCGAGCTCCTCCTCATATCCTGCTCGCGCTGCACCGCCGGAAATTGGCTTGTGGCTGACTTTTTCGACCTCTCTTGTTTACAGCGACTGTGCGACAACCACTTCCTAGCGGGTACCTAGCAGTGCCAAATTGTGAGTGTTCTCCCTTCTTGCGTGTGCATCTGTCTTCCTGCCACGCCGATAATCCGCTCACCTCCGACAAACAGACATCAGAACACAGCGTGCCGCGTTCCGCGAAGCCGACCGACCACCATGCCCATCGCGCGCCCCATCCTTGGTCTAGTATCCCTCCTCCTCATCGCAGGAGGGATTGTAATGACCTTCTTCATCGTCCTTTCGGGCGCCCAAGTCGGTGGATCGAGCATCTCGCAGATCTACTTCCTCCAGGCCGACACTGGCGGCGTATCCAACCCTAATGACAACTTCCGCAACCCCGCGCGCTGGACCTACCTCGCCATCTGCGGTGTCCAGAACGGCAACAACAATGACTGCACTTCGACGCGCGCCGCACAGCCATTTAACCCCGTTGGCAACTTCGGCACGAGCTCTGGCTTGCCAGACAGGTTCGGAAGCGAGAACCACTTCTACTACCTCAGCCGATTCGCCTGGGTCTTCTACATCATTGCGCTCTTCTTTGCAGTGGTCACCTTCTTCTTGGGCATGCTTGCGCTGTGCACCCGCCTGGGTTCCTATCTTTCCGGCTTCACCGTGCTTATCGCATGCTTCTTCCAGGCTTTGGCTGCTGCGCTCATGACGTAAGTCTGCTCGATCTACACATGGTTTAACATGGGGCTCATGCTAACATGTCATACAGTGCATGGACCGTCCAGGGCCGTAACGCCTTCCGCAACAACAACCAAAGCGCTTCGCTGGGCACGTACGCCTACGGTTTCACTTGGGCGACCCTTGTCTGCTACTTCCTGGCCAGCGTCTTCTTCTGCGTCGGTGGCCGTGTCGGCAAGAACGACTCCGGTTCCAAGCCGAAGCGCAGTCTGTTCAGCCGCAAGAGAAGCACACGCAGCCGTGGCAGCTTCGTGGACAGCGAGAGCCAGAGGAGAGTCAAGGACGAGTACGACTAAGCGGTTCGTCATCGCGTCGTAGCTTAATCGCGATTAATTGCCGCACGTGTCTCGATGCGGCTGGCGAAAAGGAAATGACGCAGTTGTTTAGGGCTGAGATGGAGGGATCTCGTAATGCCTTTGATGTTCACACGTGCTTTTTTACGACTACCCCAGGATGCAATGCCAGGATGGCGGGAGGGCAGGCGCTTTGATATGGAGTGGCACAGGATCTAATGTCTTTCGTATGTAATACCTATACGTAACCTACTACTTTAAGCGGTATGAGGAGCCTAATATCTTTGCACCGGGATTGAACTTATATGGGTCCTGGTGAGGGTTTCGCACACGTTTTGCATGGTGAGAGGTATTGATATAAGCCACCTTCGTAATCCTTTGGGGTATCGTATTCGCACACGCAGTACTTGCCATTGGAACCCCATGTATGCGCCAGCGAAATGGAGGCTAGGCATGGCCAGATCATTAATTGTGGAGTAAATTAAACCATAATTCATTCGGGGCGCAACCCTGGCCAACCCTAAGAACAACATTCCAACTGTTGCTGGGAGGCACGGCATGCAGGCGATGTCGTCCATTCTGCATCTAATTCATATGTAGGCAGTTGATATCCGTTCTTCGGTGCTGCTCAAGGTCTTGCTTGTTTCGCTTATGGTTATGGACTGTCGCTCCACCGTTATCCAGCCATCTCATTAGCAGTGCATTACGACAATGGAATTCGCGATGCAGATAAACCCCAGTTTGACTATTGGACTTCTGACTGTGGCCGGCTTGACTGACGACGAATATGCCTTGGTCGTTGGAGTGAGCAAAGACGTCTGCATCGGATGTCGTTGGGGCTTTAAGACAAGGGAGCTTTCCTTGTCTCTATGATTGCAAAAGTGAACTTCCTGCGGCGGCAACCCACCAGAGACGTCGGGCGTCCTATAAACCCAGTACGTAATGACAGCGCTTCCTGTTTAAATTGCTTCAATGGGTGCTTTCTGTTGCTTCGTCCTCGTTCGTCACAGGGCACACATACGTCGTCTTCCCAGGCTTAACGAAGGCTAAGATTGATGATGACCAAAATTACATGCCCATCGTCGCCTTCCATTGACAAGATCGCAGACTAACATCTGACCACAGCATAGAAGTGTGTATCCAGCCAAGACAATGTTGGTGTGTAATTTGTCCGCCAATATTGCCTTACTGTGGCAAGCTGAAGTCTGAATTGGCTCAGCGTACCTGCCGATCGAATCCTCAAAGCCAGTCGCGACTTCCACATCCACCGGCATGGTCATTGACCTCACCTTTCTTAACCACACTGAACTTAGACCTGACTGCAACTCCCACATCATACAGCGTCCTGATGATACCCCACTGTCCGAATACGAAGCATGCATGTCTTTGAGATTTCAACATTGTCGATATTTCTTGACACTTGCCTCTCGACCCCAATACACAGCCCTGATCACTAGTAAGACAGCACTGGGAGCTAGTCAGCTCATCGTTTCGCTATGGCAACGCAACAAAAGGCATTGCAGTGCTTCAAACACCAGTGGAGACGTCGCAGCTATCATGGTCTTGATTGCATTCGGGAATAAGTCACCGACAAGAAGACGAAAGGCCCTGTGGCTAGATATTTGCCGCCGACTCGATGGATGCTACCCTCGCCTGACCCTGCGACATCGAGAAGATCCAGAAAAAACCCCATAATAAATTGCA
Source organism: Hortaea werneckii (assembly GCA_037044905.1). Classification (NCBI taxonomy): domain Eukaryota; kingdom Fungi; phylum Ascomycota; class Dothideomycetes; order Mycosphaerellales; family Teratosphaeriaceae; genus Hortaea; species Hortaea werneckii. The sequence continues at coordinate 64,516 of JBAOKB010000023.1, read as the reverse complement.
GCGACTGGAGCAAGGCAAGTAGAGTGTCCCATCGTAGAGCAACCTCGCCATTCTAGCAGAATCAAATACGGAGCAAGTCCAAGTAAGACATGATATCGAATGCAAACGAAACTTATATTCAGGCATGCAGTAGCAGCACGTCGGCCGAATGTACCAATACTCTTATAGAAATACCTCGCTGGATCGCGTTGAGATCGTCCACGAAACTGCTGACCAACGCATGTCAATACCGTACAACATGAATGAACCTATTCTGATAATCGTGACCCAGTTCGTCTACAGTCAGAGCTACCCCCACTCAGGCAAGCTGGCTGTCACACCCAGCTCCTATGGCTTCAATTTACAACCAGGGCTGGCGCTGAGCCATCCGACCTCGTCGAGCTTGCAACGTGGAGTCTCCCACCCATGAAGAGACGATAACCTCGACGAGACGGTTGCTATGCACCACAAGCAGCACTGACAGCGGATGAGAGTAAATGGAATCCCAGTCCGAAGCATCCAGACTCGACAACAGAAATCACCTTCGTCCTCTCCTGGCCATTGAAGCATCAGTAAGGCATGGCTCCATATCCTCCCTCCATAACAAGGGCACTGCATGCCATGGTTCGATGGACGACGCTTAACAACGCTGCATTCGCAAGGGAGTCGATGTCAAAGCGGCAAAACAGTTCACGACCGGGAAAAGACACACCTATCCCTCAATATCGGTCGAGTCAACACCATTAGCAGCAATGGACAACCTTGAAGACCTAACCGCTGCTGTTGGGAGCATTGCCCTAATTTAATAGAGCTCCTAGGCATCAAAGAATGGATGGCGGCTCACATGGGAAATTCGAGAACTGGACTCGCCACCCTTCGACCAATACTCGCCGATATCACCTGGAAATCACCTCCAATGGCAAGACTAGCTACAACAGTACGTCCTAGACGTTGCCGCGAGGCTTCATTCGGCTTGGATTAATTGTTGCTTGCTATATACAAATTTTTCTTGCCGGCCACTCACCAATCACCGTTCAGGATGATTGGAAACCCGGTCAGCTTCTGACAACAGAAGCTCACATCACGGGTCGAATGGTCTAGGTACGGCTGACTCATACACCTGTTTACCTTGGATCAATCACTAATAAAAGTGCAGTGGTATGATTCTCGCTTAGGGTATACCTAAGTTGAATTGCGAGAGGTCCCGAGTTCGATCCCCGGTTCGACCCAATCTTTTGCTCTCATCGAGTCCTTTTTTTGCACCGGGCAAGGACACGTCCATACGAACGTGCTTGCAAATTTTTAGATTTTTGTTGCCAGGCGTGAGGGAGGAATGGGGTGGAGAAGGTGGGTGGTGAGAGATTGGGGTTTCTTTGCTGGAATTTGAACAATGACTGACTTCTGGCCCTGCCTCATAACTGGGCAGCACTGGCGCAATAAGCGAATCGAAGACAAGATACCACAATTTCAATCGAATATGACGAGTTGCAAGCCTTCTGACCCGCAACTGTTGAAGAATGTTCAAGTTACAGCAGCAGACCTCTCGCCTTCAGTGAAATCGAACGAACAAAGCTATTTGTCAAAAATCGGACAAGATTGAAGCACATACAAAAATATCACAGCAATCCGTGGCCTGTTCACGTTAAATACCTAGTACTACCAAGCAGATATGCGCTCGGAATATCATAAAGTCGTGCGAGCTCAAAGCTGCCATGACAAGTGAAGGGGATGGGAAGACACGAATTTCAAATTGGTTGTCGGAGATTTTTACTATTCATTTAGACCCTCTGAGAGGATACATTCAAAAATAACAATTCCAAAGACCAAAACTCGTCATCAATGGCGAATCAGATGGGCAATAATCAGGCAAAGAAATTGATGAATTTGCTGCAGTCCATGTATAGGAGAGCAACCCATTTTAAATTCTCCATACATGAAGCATCTTGTGAGGAATATCCTGCATAGAAAATCGAGCAAGACCAGTGCTATGCCAGTAATAACGCTGCAACGGTGGCCATGCTGTCTATGCATCCCTTACCCCCTGCCTCACCGTTGCTATGGGCTGGCGATCAAACGCATCACCGCCCCCCGCTTTTGCTTCAAGTCAGGGTAATTCGTACTCTCTTGGCCATGCGAGACTTCATTATTCAGACGCAAGGTTCGCATCCAGAAACGAAGCACGCCCTCGTGTGCAAACCCAATAAACCATGCTTATCCGCAGCCGTCAGAAATCCTTTTGCATCGCCATCTCAGTCAGCCCTGGGGTGTGTGGCTTGGGATGTTTATTGTCCGCCCAGGTTGGATGAGCAGATCGGCCCCCCAGGTGAACCCCGTTGCTGATACGGTTTTTTGGGACAGACGACAGTGACGAGCCAGTCAGACGACGTCAAGGGCGTCCATGCTGTAGCTTATTGCCATGAATAGCAGTGGTGTAACCAGAAGCGTGCTTAGCCCTGCGCGCAAATGGCCAGTGCTTCAACCAAGCTTCGTGTTTTTCGGGAGATTGAGACGGTTTGGGTAAGCTCACCACTCCTATCTGCGGCACGCCCAGCGATCGCGTGCGCAAGGTCGGGCAGGCTGAGATTAGCCCTGCCTGCCGGCAACCACGATTCCGAGTCCCGTCATATACCGTAGGAAGATACCTCGACGCTGCGGCACTACTACATACTACTTCTCGCGCGCGCTGGTTGTTTCTGTGTCTCTGTCTCCCGTCTGGCTTTGTTACGCCGTTTTGCCACCCTATCGCCATGGCTTATACTCCTAGGAGTACCGTGGGAACGGTGAAGTCATGGAACACTTCTTTTAGCGCTCTTACCGACGATAGCGTCCCCCATCTGCCCATAGAGGAAGTAGAAGCAGCACGATTACGATCCGAATCAGTCGCAGAATTTCCATGGATAGACGATGGCTTTGAACCGATTCGCACGCGAAACCAACCTGCGCCGCAATGGTTCCACGAGGGACAGGCGTTCAAAAAAAACCAAAATTCGATGCGTTCCGTCAGAAGTATACCCAGAGAGAGTATTGTCGATTTGCATTTGATTGTTTCCGATCTTGATTACTACGCTGGAGCTGTGCACGACTATCAAGCCGAAGAGGAAGCATGGGCAGAGGAAGAAGAGGAATGGTTGGAAGAAAACGGTGGTGGACAGTGGCCACTGCCTCAAAATGGCGACGGCCAGGACTTTGGCCAGATACAAATCATTCGCGATGGCTCCATGAAGCGAGGGCCGTCTACACGTTCGAAGAAGGGAGAGAAGGATTTTAATTTGGTGACCTGGGATGGTCCGGACGATCCAGACAACCCGAAGAACTGGCCGAAGAAGAAGAAATGGATGGCAACCCTTACAGTATCACTCTTTACTTTTATTTCGCCTGTTTCAAGTTCCATGATTGCACCGGCACTCCAGCAGCTGTCAGAAGAACTCAATGTCAAAAGCGATCTGGAAGTCCAACTGGCCCTATCAACCTTCATTCTCGCTTTTGCAGTTGGGCCACTGTTCCTTGGACCGCTCTCAGAACTGTTCGGACGACGATGGATTCTTCAGGGCAGCAACTTCTTCTACTTCTGCTTCAACCTGGGATGTGGCTTTTCGCAAAACATCGGCGAAATGATTGCTTTCCGTTTCTTGTCCGGTCTCGGAGGTAGTGCGCCTATGGGTATCGGCGGAGGTGTACTAGGAGATCTCTGGCTTCCGCAGGAGCGTGGAAAGGCCATGGCGCTGTACTCACTCATGCCCCTGCTCGGTCCAGCCATCGGTCCCATTGCAGGTGGCTTTATCGCGCAGTACAGCGACTGGAGATGGGTCTTTTACTCGACCTGTATTGCGGCCATCGCCATCCAATGCGCAGGCTTCTTTTTCCTACATGAGACATATGCCGCGGAGATCCTCAAGCGCAAGAAGAAGCAGCTCATCAAGATCACTGGCAACACCGAACTACACACCGAATTCGAAAACCCTTCTCGCAAGTTCTCCACCCATCTGAGGACAGCGCTTGAGCGGCCTTTCGTGCTCATCTCCACACAACCCATCGTGCAGGTTCTAGCTCTGTACATTGGATACGTCTACGGCGTCCTGTATCTGGTCCTGGCCTCCTTCCCACAACTATGGGAGTGCCCCAATCCTCTCGAGGCGGGCAGTCGATGCCCGGCGCCAGGATACGGCGAGCCCTCTGGCATTGCCGGTCTGAACTACATCTCACTCGGTCTGGGCTTCTACATTGGCACGCAAATCGCTGCAAAGACAGCAGACAGGATCTACAAAAAGCTCAAGGCCAAGAACGGCGGCGTGGGACGCAGTGAGTTCCGTGTCCCGCTTATGTTTCCAGGCGCCATTATGGTCCCCATAGGCCTCTTCCTCTACGGCTGGAGCGCTCAATACCACACCCACTGGATCGTACCAAACATTGGCACCGCCATCTTTGCTGCTGGCAACCAGCTAGTCTTCCAGAACTGTCAGACGTATATCGTGGACTCTTACACACGATTTGCTGCCTCTGCCATTGCAGCTACGACTGTATTACGTTCATTGGGCGGTTTCGCTTTCCCACTATTTGCTCCCTATATGTACAGAGCGCTTGGATATGGTAAGCACCCCACTTCATTCGCTCTTGTTTCTACACCAGATGCTGACAATTCTCTCAGGCTGGGGCAATTCCGTGCTTGGCTTCCTCGGTATCGCCGTTGGCTTTCCAGCCCCACTGATTCTCTGGTGGTATGGCGAAAGCTTACGGAAGAAGAGCAAGTTCGCCGCAGGAGGTTAAATGCTTTTCGTCTCATAAAGGACAGACTACAACACCTTTTTTCTTCTATGCTTCTACAAATCTAGGGCGGGCAAATGATTCGATGGGTATGCATGGCCGGAGCAGGCGGATGGTGTTAACGGCTAATGTCTCATGTGTGAATATCCAACCACAACGTTCTCGTATGTCTTCTTGTCTGATCTTGAGATGCGATAATTGGAACGCATAGCACGACGGCGTTCATTTCTTTTTGTGCAATTTGTACATTATTATTCAAAGGGCTTTGGATATCTTATCAATACAAAATAGACCTAACCATCAGCGCCAAATGCCCGCACAGCTTTTTCTGCCTACTCCTCGTGTCAGCCCACCGTACCCAAGACATGTGCCAAGCTTGCCTTTCGATAGCTCCGCAGCTTGTAAGCTGACGATGCTTGCCGGTACATAGGCTGTTTGGTCATAGGCTGCCCGATGGTCTTCTATGCTTGACCATTTGCAATTGATTCAAGCTGCTCACGCACGCCGTTTCCCGATCCTCGCTTTCGGATATGCAGGATGGCGGATTGTTTTCCAGAAATTTGCTAGGATGTGTGCTCATACTGTCCTCAAAGGTCTTGAAATGTGCCTAGCCTTCAAGATGCTTCTCCAAGTCCCCAAGTAGATCTTCCTCACCCTCAGCCCCACCATTCGTCTCCTGGTGAGTCTCCGGATCCTTGACTTCCTCAGTCTCAGCTTTGTCGTCTGGTCCTGCCTCACCCATCTCTGTATCATTTTGGGCACCATCCGCTGCGGCCGCTGCGGCTTCCGGCTCAGCTGGAGCCGAGGGCTTTTCGGGCAGCGAATTCTGCCGGCTATGCGAAGTCTGCGCCAACGGTAGCTCTGGCGAGCTGCTCGCGTCTCTCGGCGGTGGTGGCGGAGGTGCTTCTTTCCCAGGAGCAACCGCAGCTTCGATAGGTTCCGTGGTCTCTTTCGCCTTGGCCGCTGTGGAGTCCTCTTCTTCGTGCTTCTCTTGCACGGCCTCCTTCGCAGTGCTGGGTGCTGCAGAAGCAGGTCGTGCGGGAGTCGCACCCGCTGTAGGCGCATCTTCATCGCTCAATTCCCCATCCTCTCTGTCATCATCATCGTCCTCGCCCTCTTCACCCTCGTCGCTACCTTCTTCTTCGCCTTCGCCCTCTCCTTCACCAACTTGCTGCTGCCCTTCAATTTGCTCAGGTTGCCCATCGCCACCAGCTTCTGCCTGCGCCTTTGCAACATCTGCCAAAGCTTCCTCACCTTTGGCGACGTGTTTCACAGTCTGTCCTGGTTGAGGCACAATCTTTGTCGCGTTCGGTACAATAGCTGTGTATGTGGAACCGTCTGGATTGGTGAAAGTCACTCGTTTCTTCCCTCGTCCGGGTCCTCCTTTCTTCTTGGGTGGCGGCCTGTTCCGTCGAGGCGCTTGCACGGAGGGCTTGAGGTGCTCGGCGACAATGACACCCTCGTCGTTGGCGATGCCTAGACCTTCAACAACTGCGCCAGGTACAGCTGAGATAGCTTGAAGCTCAACAAGCTCCGTCGGATCTGTAACCTCGCCCTCGACCGCCTGACCTTCGGGTACCATGACTTCGTAAACCACAGTCACCTGCTCTCCCCCTTCCACTGAGATCGTAGTACGGCGTACTTTCGTCTTCCTCATTGGTACAACAGGGGCTGCGCTCATTTCGGGCCCGTACATCGAAGGTAAGCCTTTTCTTCTTTTCGCCAGAAATTCAAAGTGCTTGCTTTCCGGCTCGAGCATGCTTTCTGGAACAGGCTTCCATTTCTTTGCCACATACCCGCGGTCCTCAAGCGCAGGCTTCGCTTCTTCTGCCGCCGCCTCCTCCGCCTCCGCGCGCTCTTCGTCTATCTCAAAAGCATCTGAAGAGACTTTGCGTTTACTAGTCCCCACTTTGCCACTCCTTGCCAGACGTAGCAGTTGCTGGGTCCACGGTTGCAATAAACTCGAATCACGTGGCATCGGGGGCTCTCCCCATTTGTCTTCCTTGCCGTCCGCGGATTCTGATACAGGCGGAGCGAGTGATATCCTCGCAGGCTGAAGACCCCATTGCTTCACGGGCAAACCCTCGAATACATCATTATCTGCATTGCGACCTGATCGGTTGCTGCGGCCTGGTGGACGGTACTGGTCGAGCGATGTCATGTCAGCATCAACATAGACTAAATTCCAAAACAGTGACGGGCGATAGATCTAAAAGGAAATGGGTCAGGTAGATTATGCTCAAGCCCCAGAAGGTGGCTGACATTCTAGAGTGACCCGCGGCGATGGTATACGCGACATGCAGGCATCCTTGCCGACAACGGCACTACGAGCAAATCGGTACTTCGCGTTTCCAACCGACCACAGCATACCCAACAGACGTCGGCCGATTTCTGCGTAGGAAGGAGATGGTGAGACTCACAGGCGCCATCGCCGATCACATGTAGACCGTGAAGTACCCCGTCCGGGTGAGATCAGCTCAAGCTGGTAACAATGTGGTACTGAACGTGACTGTGGCGTTCGCGAGTGCTGACAGCCCAAAATTTTATCAATCAAGACCCGTCAAATATGCCAAATGTGGCTGAAAGATCAGATGGCAATGCGAAAATGTTCCAAGGGCAGAGTATTGGCAATGGGCGTTCTGTCGCGTCGCGTTGCGTTCACGGCTGTGAGACTGCAGGCGCGCCACATCCGATCAGCCGGAGAAATGCCGCCATGCCCTGACCTCGAAGGCGTCCTGCTCGTCAGAGCAGACGGGAGCAGATATCTGCATACCATCAACTTCTAGCAACCTTTCCCCACGCCTTGAAAGCGCAATGGCTCAATTCCGTGCAAAGCGCCTGGACTTGGGCTGCTTCACCAACATCAAAATCATTCGCGACCACACCAAGCGCAAGGTCTTCGAGGAGCATGAGCCCGAAAGGTAGAACCATCCATTTCCTGCCCTTATGTGCCGGCCTAGATGACTGAGTCTTTTTCGTCCACAGACAAGCCCTCCGATACATGATTCGCAACACTTCGCTACCTCAACGAACCCGGGCACAAGCCCAGCTTCAACTTACCCAGATGCACTGTTACACGCGGCCGACGCAGATCCGCAACCGATGCATAATGGGAGGAAAAGGGCGAGGTGTCTTCAGAGATTTCAGAATGGCAAGATTTCAGTTCCGAATGAATGCGCTTGCGGGGAGAATACCTGGCGTCAAGAAGGCGAGCTGGTAGTTTGCTAGAAGCGCTACGACAGCCTTGTAAGATACATGTAAAGGATATGATGCATTTTATTGGCGTGTGGGGTCACTATTCGGGATTTTCTGTGGGCTGGAGAGTTGTCTGCAACAAAACAAGTTAGAAGAATACCCATTCTCCGATACAAAGGACCGACCTGCCTCTGGGACAGCCCTGGTTTGCTGCTGCCGTGGTCCTGCGCAAAGGAACCTTCAAGCCAAATTGAAAGGCCGCGAAGCTTCTTGAGTGAGTCTTTTGATATTTTGTTTGCTTCTCATGGTAAATTTATCAGAAAAGGTAGTTCAAACGTGCCAAACTTGCAGCCCTCTCCGCTCACCCACCGCCTCTTCCACACACAGACTTCTTATATTTCTGAAAAGACTGAAGAAAACTGTAGTTGCAGACCAACTCTGTGCGCGTGTCCATATTTTATATTTGCTTGAGCACCTGCAGATTCGTATATTCCCATCGACACGTGAAGATGGCGCATGTGCCTGCCCCTTCTGCTGCTTGCTGCCTGGCTGACTGCACCTTCCTTTGCATTTGAAGGCACAGGCAAACACGGATTTTCGACAAACGTGGCAACCTCAACTCAAAACCGACACAACACCTTCCCGTGACCATGGCCGACATCCTTCAAACACCGAACTCCTCTTGGACTATCGTCAACCACATCGACCACCTATATTCAAAGGCAACCAAGATGTTCCGCCGAACTGAACACAACTTGCCGCAGGATCCCGACTTCCCAGCGGATCTTCATGCGCTTGGCTTCAAGATCAACGAGCATGGCCAATTTGTCAGGATTGACGCTCCCAACACCTTCTTCGACTTCTACCATACTGACAATGAGCGTGCCAATGAGGTACGCAAGGAGCGACTTCATGAATGTGTCCGCCAGAGCGTGCTCTCCTCACTGGCCTCTCAGGATGTAAAGCAACTTTACGTCTTCGGCGGGAGCTGCAGTGAGGCCAAGCCAGAGGGCCAGCACACTACCATTCTCACTACGCAGCTTGAGAAATTGAAAACGAAGCAAGATGTGGTGGTCATCATCAATGAGCACATGCAAGACCTTGGCATCTGGGCCTATCGGCTTCTGATGCGTGAGGCTGGCATAGAGGGTGGTTCTGCCATCGGGCTGATGAAGAAGCTGCAAGTTTGGGGCGCCAATGCCTTCACAGAGAACTCACTTGCCGGCGTCAGCTACTTGGGTAGCGCGGTAGAAAAGCTGAAGCTTGACGGCGCTTCAAACGACTTGGATGAGTCGATTATGGATTGCAACACGCCAGGTGTTATTATCCTCAACCCAAGCCAGCTCATCTACTCCCCTCAGCTGAACAAGGCCATGTCCCAGGCGGAGTGGCTGGGCCGCCCCAAGCCGACTGCACTGTCGGATCACTATCGAATCGATGACGATCACAACCGCGTGCCCTGTCACAAAACTCCTGAGCGGCACGTGGCTACTGTCTTTGAGCATGTCATTCCGGCCATCACTCGAGAGGATGTACGCCTCTATGTGGTCGGCTTAAGCGACGGTGGCGAAGCCTTGCTCAAAGTTCTCGACCGCAAGTTTCACGCCGATCCACAAGATGACATGGGAAAGTTGATCGAAGCAATTGCACTCATTGAGCCGACTCATGACCCGAAGCAGCTGGAGTCTGTGGCTCTTGCGACTTTTCTTGCGGGCAGGAGGTGTAGGGCATATGTCATGTCCCAAGAGCCGAAGGGTAGCCTGGTCGCTGTTCCGAAGCCTGCGATACCGCTCAGCGGCAGGCTGTATGATAGCAGGGAGAGCCTTGAGGCTGATGCTCAGCGCAGCCTGACAGATAGCGCACGCCACGTCCGCGAAGGCTCGGAACCCAGCACGTCATCTCCTATTGCTATACCTGGAGCGAGTCCGTCACCTGTACAAACATCCAATCGATCTTCGATTTTTGGCACTGTTGGGAATTTTAGCCATCCCCGAAGCCTGGAGGCGAAGTCGAGCTCATACAGCTTGCCAAACAGCAATGTAAACCTTCAGCAGAGCACCGGCAGCTTACGCACCAACGCCAGTGCGCGCGGAGAGAGCACACTGGAGAAGAGCACCTCCACTCTATCAACCTCTGTCGCTTTACGCAACGCTGCTGCAATCGAGGATGAGGTAGAGCCAGACCCGTTTGCTGACGTGCATGTTAGCTGTCCAACGTTCAGCTCCGGTCCGCTTAGCTTTGAAGTGACGGAGATGATCTGGCCTGCCGTGATGGACGACGTGGTGAACTGGTTCAAGGACATCGCGGAGGAAGCCGAGGAGACCGAGAATCTGGCGAAGGAGAGCGAGATGGTGTTCAAGAAGATGGAGGCAAAGAGGGCCGCTGCTGAAGAAAGTGAGTCTGATTGAACAGCAAGTTTGCCACGTCGGACTGTCACAGGAGCAGCACCATCGTCAGGCGTGAAGTAATCGTGGGAGACGGACAGTGCTTCTAAATGCAATCGAAAATAAAAAAGAAAAGCAGGCACGAGCATGATGGGGCAAGCCCTCGTTTGAACACAACAAGCAGCGACTTGAGATGGCTTCGAGAGAAAACCTCTACATACCACAATGAATGATGATTAAAATGACTACAGCTGTGTTTGCTCTTTGGAATTCGACCCGTACAGCCAAGGTCGTAGAGGTGCAATCGATGCTAACAAATTGAAGTCCTTGCATCATGGACATCGAGTTTTGAATAAGCGTCTCCAAGCCCCTCAAATCCGTCCCAGAAATCGCAACCGACCTCCCGTAAGAATCAATCTCTGGCAAAGCTCGGTCACGGAGTATCGATACCATGACAATCGTCAAGGATTACTGTTATTCAGCTTGGATATAAATAGGGACAGTATTTTGTCCATGCAAATAACCTTGTAGGATAATATGTAGCAGCTCACCGAAGAAAGAGAAGAGAGCCCTTATTTTTTATTCTACCTTCGCCATGCAATTCAAAAAAGTCCTTACTGACTCAAACTTATCTCCATCGTCTTGCCATTGTCTCGTTCTCCTCTATCTTACAACCCCCCTAGACATCTACCTTCCCAAGTCTACGAGTACTGGGCAGCAGTCGACTGGCAAGCCTTGAGCTGGTCGAGATACCAGCCGCAGATGGTCAGGTCGCCACGGTTCTCATCCATGCATCTCCGGAAGTTGTTCACATCCGTCTCGCACACCTTGGGCGGCTGGTAGTTGGTGTTGAGGGCGGTCTGGCCGTCGGCGGTTTGGGCAACTGGCTGAGCCGGGGCGGCTTCCGCTTGAGGGGCGCTGCTGCCGCCGCCGAAGAAGCCGCCGATGGCGTGGCCGATCGAGGAGCCTACTGCGACACCGCTGGAGGGGTGGGTTAGCTAAAATGAATATCTCGAGGAATTGTTGGGTCTGTATGGGTGGCAAGGCTACTTACGCAGCAGTGCTGGCCATCTGGCCGAAGAGACCGGAGCCACCGCCGCTCTGCTGAGCTGCTGGAGGGGCCTGTGGCGGCGGGGCCTGCTGAGCCTGCGGTGGCGGGTGGGCAGAAGTCGATGCTTGTCTGGCTTGCGGCGGTTGCTGAGGGACGCGGGCTTGCGGTGCCGCCGGAGGAGCAGTTGGCCGCTTGGGCGCTGGAGCTGGGCCGCGAGATTGGCGAGGCATGTTGGTAGATTGATACGGGCTGGGGTTTGTTGGAGTCGATGAAGTTGTTGGTCTAGTAACGAATTGGTCGTAAAGGAATAATCATGACTTGCTCGAGGATGGCGTAGAAGCATCCGGAACGGAGCTAAGGTCGGCTAAAGCTCATGCTAAGCCGCCACGATCTGATTGGCCACACACTTTCTCCGCCATGCGTCTTTCTACTGCTTGTGAACGTGGGTGACTACTGTGATCGGGTAGCGAGTGCTTTACCGAGCCAGACTGTGATGGGATGTTGGCGCGGGAATGCAGCAAGATCACACTTCACGGCGGTCCTCGACTCGAAACGCCAGACTATAGAGAAATACGTAGGAGACTTTACTAGAAGGCGGTATGAAACAGATTGCCACAAGTAACAGGCCCCGAAAGCTGTGAGGAGCGGTGGTATCATTCGTAATATAATTGGAGCCGAAACTTATAGCTTGGCCCTCTTTGCTGCTGTCAGACTGCTCTGGCCTGCCCTCCTGCAGACGCCTGAACGCTCCTCCAAATGTCCAAGCAATTCTCATGGACTGAACATACGCCCCCCTGACGCCGCTGAAAAGGACAAGATCGCTCTGTAGTGCTTGGTCTATGAATTGATAAGACTCTGGATGCCGTGGAGATAGGTATTGCTGCTGTCTCTGGTATAGGTTTACCAAGGAGCTGGTTGCTTTCTCATAGAATGGTGCACTTGGACTTCTTCGGCTTGGCTGGTGGTTTAGGGCTGATGACGGCTCTGTGAAGATGTCAGCTTCCTGTTCCCCTTTTCGTATCCGCCAGGTCCCAACCCACTTGATGGCCTCGTCGAAAACGCTCTTCAAATTCCTTTGCGTGAGTGCTGAGCACTCCAGATACTTCACCGCCTTGATGTCTTTCGCAACCTGCACTGCTTGCTCGTATGATATCGGTGACATCTTCCTCTGTCGTAACTGCTCCCGTACTTCGGGATCGTCCCTGAGGTCAAGCTTCGTTCCGACCAGTATGATGGGCACGCCAGGCGCGTGGTGTTCGATTTCGGGGTACCACTTTGCCTTGACGTTGTCGAAGGACGATGGACTGACGATCGAGAAACATATGAGGAAGACGTCGGTCTGAGGGTAAGATAATGGTCGTAGTCGGTCGTAATCTTCTTGTCCGGCAGTATCCCATAGTCCAAGGCTGATAGGCTTGTTGTCGACCATTACACTCGCGGAGTAATTATCGAAGCTGACTGTGGTCAGTAGAGGATTTCATGAGGTGATATGGACCGTAGCGTACACTGTAGGAATGTATTCGCCAGGGAAGGCATTGGTGGTGTAGGATATGAGAAGGCATGTCTGTCCGCTGTCAGTATTGCTCGGTCGTGGTCCCATGGCTCGGAAGACATACCTTGCCCACAGCACCGTCTCCTGTCACCACACACTGTGCCTCGTGTCAGCCGTCACCTTCTCCCAAGCTTAAGGAGCTATCCCCACCTTCAGTGACTGCGTTGCCGGAGTTGCCATGATGGATATGCTAAGATGCCGCCACAAGCCACACGATCCTCCGCCTGCTTGGGTGGGTTCTCTAGTCTTCCTCGACCGCGCAAGCTCTTATCATACGTGCTTAGATGCTGCTCACTTCGCTTGCTGCGCTCGGGCCAGGAGGAGGAGGAGGAGCAGGAGGCGGGGATCGTCACTGGCTCTGCAGATCTCGCGTACCTATTTGCTTATTCGAACCCCGACGTCGCGAGTCTCGAGTGTACACCGATGGATCTGGCGCCGCTGCCGAGTAATGTAAAGTGTTTCTCGCAGCCGGCGGTAGTCGCAGAGTGAAGGTACACAACTTCCCAAGGGGACCGCGAGGGTGGAGAGGCGTTGAACGGATCGAGCCGCGCCACGCGACGCAAGGAACCTGGCGATGTGGCGCGACCCGACAACAAGGAAAGGAACACTGAAGGTTACAAGAAAAGGGACTTGTGACGACAGAAGAGAACGCCGAGGGATGATGGATAGTTTTCTCTACTGATTAGTGACCCAGAAACGGTCGCTACACGGAATATGAGTGAATCTTTGCAGGAGCGCCGGCAATCCTTGTGGGCTCAAACGTCGGCGTAAATGCACATCTTTAGCACCCACTGATGCGAAACGAGCCGTACGTCTGTCATAGACCGAGTCCGATTATGAAAATAAATTTAGTGAGGCATTGTGATAATTCATACGCCATGTCATGGCATCGAGGTATACAGTCTATCGAGCTGCTAATGCAGCGGGTATCAGAGTTCCAACACTATATTTTACACGCATCAAACAATGCAGTTCCCTCATAGCATGTCGTCTCATCTCATCTCATTTCATCGGCTCGCTCATCCTCCATCTGCTGCTGTGCTTGGCCCTTACTCTTTCGTTTCTTCTTCTTGCCCTCCTTCGGCAATGGACCCTGCAACAGAGCCTGGAACGTCTCATTGCTGCTGCGCGGTGGATTCGAGGATTTCGAAGCGGGTTTGCTGGACGCAGCACCGGCAGGGGATGCGTCTTCCGATTGACCTTCGCCACCGCTTTGCTCAGCGATCTTCCTTTCAAGCCTGCGTTGCCGTTTTGCCTCCTTCTTCTCGGCCTGTTGCTGGTCTACAGAAACAGCCCCGCCGCGCTCTGGCGCGGCCTCAGCTGTTGCACCGTCTTGGCTTTCTTCGGCGGCCCGAATTTTCTTCGCAGATGCATCGAAGCGAGTATGCCTGCCCACCCCTTCTAGCTCTTCCAGCTTCCTCTTTGCGCCCGCCTTTTCTCGAGCCTGTCGCTCTGCCCTCTCACGGTCATACTTCTCGTTCCCCGCCAGCCCATGCTTGATGAATCTTCCAGCTGCATCCTTGTCCACTTGTGTAGATCTTTTCGTGCCCGTCGTCTCGGCTGCCTTGATTTTCTCAAAATATTCCTTCACTCGGTTTAACTCCTGGAACACCGGATGTGATTTCGCGTCTACACCATTGAGGCGCAGCGCAGAGAACAGAATCGACTCGATGGCGTACGTAGCGAGCACGTAAAGCTTCGCCTTGTCCAGCAGCGGAAGTTTACTTGTGCTGGCAGAAAGAGCAGTCTTCAACAGTGGTTCAAGAGCTGCTTCTAGATCGTCAAGATTGCCCCCGAAGTCTTCGACCAGAGACTCAACATCTTCTGTATCCATTTTGAACTGGCCAAAGTGTAACCTGTGAGTGGTCAATAGTCGGGAATAAAAATGTAGAGAAATCCGCAATCTTGAAGTTGCAGGTCGTCAATCTGCAGGCGCTCGGACCAAGAGCTGCTCGATGAACTTTGCTTCCAATCACGACCCCCAGTTCAGTTGCACAAACCCAACAAAACATACCTTAGTGGTGTACAAGAGAGCAATGCCGTCACGTGCACCTAAAAGAACTAAAATTGAGGAGAAGAATGACAATTCGACTATGCCATCTCCGATTGCAAACCAAGACGATAAGCATGTCGTCTTCACCAAATGGGCCGAAAATCGGGGCGTCGAAATAAATGGCGTTGCGCCGTCCAAGCTCGAAGGACGAGGGCTGGGATTGATGACCACGAGAAAAATCAAAAGCGGCGAACGCATGCTTTCGATCCCGGAAAAGGCCATGTTCAAGCCGGATTCCAAACTACTCAAGCAACAGCGTCTTGAGCGAGCCTCCCCTCAGGCCCAACTAGCTTTCAGTGCCATGTCAGCCTGCAAAGCGAGAGAGACAAGCCTAGGAGTATGGCAGGCGACATGGCCAGAAGCAGAAGATTTCTGGCAGAGCATGCCCATGTGCTGGAGCGAGGACATGCGCGGGAAGCTGCCGCCACCTGTGCAGCAACCTCTGGAAAGGCAACTTGCCGACTATCGGAAAGACTGGACTGCCCTGGCGGATGTGTGCCGAAAGCACGACTACAGCGAGGACGACTTCAAGTACTTCTGGATGATAGTCAATAGCCGTAGTTTCCACTGGAAGCCTCCGAAAGGCAGGCCTGGGTCGATGGTATTGTGTCCGTTCATCGATTACATGAACCATGGTCCTACCGGGACGACGTGCCAGGTCACTACCGATCAACACGGCTATGAGGTACATGCCGACCGCGACTACGGTAAGTGTGGGCGCCGCAGTCTCTTTCTTTCCTCTCCTCGTCTTTCCGCCTGTCTATCATACCCTGCCGTCTCCTTGTCTCTCTGCACCCAGAACCCCGGCTGATTATCCTTCAAAGAGGCTGGAGAAGAGGTGTTAGCAACATACGGCGCGCATTCCAATGACAAACTTCTCGTTCATTATGGCTTCGTAATCGACTCCCCGTACGGGGTGCCTAGCCCGGACGATGATATCCGGTTAGATCACATAGTGCTGCCAAAGCTAGAGGAGAGTGTGAAGGCACAATTGCAAGATGTCGGCTTTCTGGGCGCCTATGCGTTACTGCCACAGTCGAACGAACTGTGCTTTAAGACGCAAGTGGCAGTTCGTGCTCAGCTGCTTACTGCGAACGAGTGGGAGTACTTCATGACGAACGGGGAAGACATGAGTTCAGACCAATCGGGAGCTGTCAAGGCGTTCATGGTGCCGCTCATGAAGACGTACCACGACGAATGTGTCATGCACATAAGTTCAATAGGCGAAGATAGTCCAGCTGCTGATTTGGTGAAGACGAGGTGGACACAGATTCAGAGGGCAGTGGACGCTTATATTGATGAGTAGACGAGTGCAAATAAGGACCAACCCATCCCGTATGGAGCATTGTACACACAACAAATGCGGTAGCCGTCATTTGATCATTGAGTCCATTCCATGTAGAAATCACTGGGTTGGGAGGTGGAGCGTGGTATCATAGGAAGCCTGATACCTAAGTAGGAAAAACTAGGGTTAGCTTTGGGTTGGTGTGCCATAATCCAGACCCAATGATAGGCCCGATGGTGGTCGTCAATATTTTTGCTACAGATATAGTATGATAACCCTTCAGTATCTACCACTGACAATAGTATCTGTTTGGCAGCCGCCTAAGCGAAGAAAGGAAAGAGGAAGAAAAAGGAGTTTATTGCAATCGTGGATCGGTCAGGGTTGGTCAGGGTTGCTAAGGGTTGGCACCCATGCTACCAACGTTATTACAACAGTACCACCAACAATAACTTACTAGACAGTAAAATAAAACACACACACATCCAGTCCACGCCTAACCGGTTCAGCGACTGGCAAATGGATTATGCGACCAACCCCTCCAAAATACAACACAAAGATGAACGGTCGCTGCGAGCTTTGGGAGAAAATGTGCAGTGGCATGTGGCCATGAAATTCAAAGATCGTAACCGTTTCTCACGTTAAAATGTATTCTAAGCGATCTCGCTACTGATATTGTATCCCGCCTCTACTTCCTGCTAGGTAAAATCCTTCGTCCAATCTACCGCCAAGTATGCACAATCAGGCGCTCAACAGGACTGCTTTGGTACACAATCACATTTTAAAGCTGGTCAAGCAGGCCCTGGGACTCGAGCAGGAGCACAATCTGGTGCACAGCCGTCCTGACGTTCTCCTTGCTCAGGTCGACAACGAGGTCGGCCTCCCTGTCGGAAGGAGCCTCGTACGGGTCGTCGACGCCGGTGAAGCCCTTGATGAGACCCTTGCGAGCCTTCTCGTAGATGCCGCGCTTGTCGGTCTTCTCGGCGTACTCGAGAGGGGTGGCGACGTGGATCAGGTAGAAGCTACCGTACTTCTCCACGAGTTGACGAGCGGCCTTGCGCGACTCCTGGAATGGTGCGATAGGAGCAGCAATGACGGCAGCACCGGCCTTGGTCAGCTCCGAGGCAACGAAGCCGATGCGGCCAATGTTCTTGTCACGGTCCTCGCGGGAGAAGCCGAGCTCAGAGGAAAGCTCGCTGCGGACAGTGTCGCCCAAAAGCAGGGAGACGGACCTGCCGCTCTGCTGGTTGAGCGTGACATTCAGGGCACGCGCGATGGCGTCCTTGCCTGAGTTGGTGTAGCCAGTCAGGAAGATAGTGAAACCCTGCTTGTTGCGAGGCGGGTTCGACTCGCGCAGGACCTTGACGACCTCTGGGTAGGAGAACCACTCCGGGATATCACCGCCGGTCTTGAGGCGGCGTCTGAGCTCAGTGCCAGAGATGTCGAGGGTACGGGTCTCCTTTGGCACCTCGTCCTTGGGCCTGTACTCGTCGGTGTCAGGCAGGTAAGTCATCATCTGGAAAGGCACGACTTCGATGCCGAGCTCGTCCCTGTACTTCTCGACCGCGTACTGAGCGTCGTATGGGCCGTAGATCTCCTCGCCCTTGCTGTTCTTGCCCGGACCAGCGTGGTCACGGCCAACAATGAAGTGGGTAGCACCATGGTTCTTACGGATGATGGCGTGCCAGATAGCCTCACGGGGACCACCCATACGCATAGCCAAAGGCAGGAGACCGAGGACAGCCATGCCGTTGGGGTAGCGGGGAAGGAGGGCCTGGTAGACACGGACACGGGTGAAGTGGTCAATGTCACCTGGCTTGGTCATACCGACCACGGGGTGGATGAGCACGTTGGCTTGTCTCGCGCGAGCAGCGCGGACGGTCAATTCACGGTGAGCACGGTGCATTGGGTTCCTGGTCTGGAAAGCGACAACGCGGGACCAGCCAAGCTTGTCGAAGTGCAGACGGAGTTCCGCCGGGGAGTAGCGGAGGGCAACGTAGTCGTAGTGCATCAGACGGTCGATGGCCTCAAGCTTACCACCGACGTAGTAGTCGTTGGTCTGGTTGTGCAAGTACTGCACAGCCGGGTGGTCTGGGTCGCCGCCGAAGACCATCTTGGCCTCCTTGTTCTTGTCGGGCTGGTACACATCCTCGACGGTCATGATGGCCAGGTTGCGGTCGTCACGCGAGTCGCGCATAGTGACGCGGGCGCCGGCCTTGATTCCCAGGTCATCAATCTCCTTCTTGGTCAGGTCCAGGCAGATGGGCATGGAGAAGAGGTTGCCGTCGGCCAGACGGTTGTTCTCCACCACGCCATTGTAGTCCTTCTCGTTCATGAAACCCTCAAGAGGGGAGAAGCCACCGTTCAGGATCAATTCGATATCGCATAGCTGACGGTCGCCGAGCACAACAGCTGGCAGCTTCTCTGCCTCAGCAGCCAGCTCTTGCCTACGTGGGGCATCGCGGGCAATCAGGTCCTTAAGGACACCACCTGGACGGGATTAGCCATTGCAACCGCGGGTCACGCAATGTTCATACTGCTGAATGCATACCATGAGGAGGGTTGGCCATTGTGTCTTGTGTATATCCGTTTATGAGGCGGTCGAGGTTGCTGAGCTCTGGGAAATTTTACTTGTACCTGCAGTGAGGGTCGAGAAGGTTCAGGACATGTGGGCTAGCGTGGGTTTGGCGTTGACGTGATCACCGGCAGCGGCACAAGACGGAGGGCCACAGTGTCACTTTTAGTACCTCCTACTATGTACTTCAACGGCAACGACCTCTGTGCACTGCACCAACAGAATTGTGTGGCTGAATGTCTAATCGCTTAACAAGTCGTCACCTCGAGACGTGTCCTGTTTGACAGTCTTGATAAGAAACTAATCATGATCAACAGGAGTTTCGTATGTTCCTGCGCCGTATGGGATCGTCCCGCAGTTTCAATCGCAATTGAAACACGCTCGGTGCACATCACGGACATAGGGGCGGTCAAGACACATTGGAAGTACAGATAGGACGCGTGTGCCCCAGACGCCATCCGCGCGGCAGATCACACATGGCTTAGGCAGGGTTTAGTTGTATGTAGCTGGAGAGCACCCAGAAGTCGTCGTCTCATTGTCTTATCTCGACTACCAACTAATCTCACGCATTACCATTAAGAGCGCCGACATATCCTTGAGTTTAGCATTGCACGATCGTTACTGGCGCCATTCCTCTGGGCTTGCGACGACGAATTAGCCCTCCCCTAACTGCGACCGCAATGATGCATTCATGATGAGACCACGACTTCAACGATGAGGTACGATTAAGTGTTTTGACTCTTTTTCATTTCAGAGCGCCAAATCGGCTTGCCCATACTGATGGTATCACATGCTTGCTATAACGCCCGCTTCGCTAAACACGCCCAATCGCTCATTTTGCGGCATCGCCGTGCCATTTCGCACCAAATGCAACTAACGCCAATGCTAAAAACAAATGGAGCCCCCCAATCCCATCCCGCCTTCTTCATTCCCGAACCCAGTGCGTTTCCGGCCATGAACTCCGTCACTGTCGTCAAACATGAGTCGTCAGACAGATGAATCCTCCTTATGAAGTCGACTCGATCTTGAGACCATTCTGGATCGCGTCGGAAAGTTCCTGTTGACGTCGCTGCTCCTGCTCTTGAAGGAACATGGCGTACCGCGACTTTTTGTTGTGGATGCCGCACTCGGTCTTGTTGCGGCCTTTCCACCTGCCGGCACGCTCGTCTTCGGAATCAGTGACGGGCTGGGTGGAGTGCCAGTCTCCCACGGAACGGTAGCCTTGGTCGAGAAGCTCGTTGGTCGGGACGTTGTTCTCCTTGATGTAGGACTGCACTTGCTTGAAGTTCCAGTTGGCAAGAGGGTTGACCTTGATCAGGCCTTGATCGTCAATTTCGACAATGTCAAGATCACCACGCTTGCCGCCCTGAGACCGCCTCCGTCCGGTGATGACAGCCTTCACCTCAAGCTCCCTGTATGCTCTCTGTGCGGGCTCGACCTTCGCAACATAGTCATACTGGTCCTCGTTGGTCTCCCAGAGTCGCTCGCCGAACTTCTGCTCGAAATCCTTGGTGGTCTCGCAGCCTTCGGGCTTGAATGTGTGAATCTTGAGGTTGGGGTACCGCTGATTTACCCGCTCAACCAGATCAAGAGTTTGTGTGAAATGGTACAGCGTGTCAAGGAAGATGAGTTCAATGTTCGGCTTGATGGTGTAATCGAGCTTGTCAATCATGTCCATGATGGCCAGACCGGTCAACCCGAATGCCGAGGTTTGCCATAATTGAGGAAGAGACGTAAGGCACCATTTCAAGACGTCCACAGGCTCGAGCTTCTGCAATTGTGCGTTGATGAATTTCAGGTGAGGCCTGGTGAAGTACACTTCGGGCAGACTGGCTGTTGATGAGCCGCTAGCATAGCCAGACTCGGCCTCGCGGTCACTGGAGTTGGATCGACTGCGGAACGCCATTGTATATATGAAGAATGAAGAGTCTTGAGTTCTGCCCTGTTGTTACGCTGAGACACAACTCGATGACGATTTGGAGTTGCAATGGACTGAGCGACAGGAGTGTGTGATATAAAATAAACAGAGACGTGGATGTCAGAACAGATACTTGCCTGGTAAAGATGCCTATATTCAGATTGACACTCTCGGCTTGCTGAGAAATCGTCGACTGCGAAAAATGGCGTGCTTGCAATCTATCCGTATAGGGAAGGCCTGGGCTCCATTGTTTCCGCTAGATCGACCAATGAGAGCCCGAGGATATACCCGAACTGGAATGTGCGAGCAAAGATTTGCCGCCGCGATCTGGTTGCGTGCTTGACCATGGTGATATTTCGACTTTCGTCATGGCAAGTACAGTAAGCTTGTGCCGTGGTGCCTTGCATCTCCGTCACCCGTCCAAGCCGCCCGTGACGATCTATAATCCCCTCTTACGCATCATGAGCTAAATTCCGACGGCAGAATGTTCAATCGTTCCGTGCGCCTAGGCAGATTGTGTAATCTGATATCTCTTCATTTTCTTAATAACAAAGGGCACATTGTTCTTGTTCAGCAATAGGACGCCGTCCAGGAGATGAGCGCATAACTCCGCCAGGAAGCCTTTGTTGGGAAAAGTTCAGCTAGTGGGGTCGTTCTAAGAGGAGTGGCAACACCCATTGTGGGCTCAAGAACCGCATCGTTCGGGTGTCGGCTTGGGCGTCATCGATCTCTCGATGTCGCTCTGGAAATGTCACTGCTCTTGCGATACCTAGGCTTGCTTGCCTCTGTCGGTCAGGCATCAAGGAATAATAATGTCGTCAGTCGTGCGTTGCATGGCAGCATCGCACGCAATTGCTCGTAGCTCGATGGTTCCGTGAAACGAAGGTAATCAGGTACTACCTAGGAGTTTGACCTCGGGTACCTTGACCTTACGGGCACCTCCACTACTGCGGGCACCTGCAGGTCTGGGTGGGTTCATGTTTGACGAGTGGGAAGCCTGAGGCCGGTCGCGGCGACCGCGCATGCACGTCCAAAAGTTCGCGATGCGGGGCAGAAATGGCGAGCTCTTTGACCACCGGCAGCTCGGCCAGGCCCAGAAATTGCATCACTGAGCTTGCTGAACTTCACTGACAAAGCATGGCGGACTCCGATCTAGAGGCAATTAGGCAGGCGCGCAAGCAAGAGCTGCAGTCGCAAGGGGGAGGCGGCGGCGGTGGAGGCGGCGGCCAAGGTGGTGGCGACCAGCAAGAGCAGCAGAAGTACGTCTCGCGAAGCATTCACGCCGTGTAAGAAAAATCGGACTGAGATTTGAGGTAGGAATCGTGAAGCAGAAGTGCGCCAGTCAATCCTTTCCCAAATCCTCGACCCGGCCGCAGCAGATAGACTCGGCCGTATTAGACTTGTAAAGGCATCGAGGGCCGAAGATGTCGAGAATCGATTGATCATGCTGGCGCGAACAGGCCAGCTGCGACAGCGCGTGACGGAAGAGCAGTTGAAGGATATCTTGAACGCAGTAAATGAGCAACAGCAGGAGACTGAGAAGGTGACAGTGCAAAGGAGGAAAGGCGGTTGGGATGATGATGACCTGGACGATCTGCTGAACGACGTATAATCTTTCATGTTCAATGAAAGCTCGGCGCGTCACCCGCTTCGCAACTCAGTCCATTCTAAGGCAAGACGCTTCAATATGATGTGCATGCTGGTCCGACTAGGGAGAAACCCTCTGGTCTCTTCTCTTCTCTCCTGGGCTGTCTCAGTGTTCGCACGTGTGGCACGGTTCACAAAAACACGAATTGAGGATGAAGGCCAGGGGTAGAGGGGCGACACCTACTACTCCAGGCAACAAGCAAAGCTGGCCGATATATACTCCTACGCCCTCAGTAAGCAGGGTAGTTGCTAGACAAGGTGCCATGGGAAGGGTCCGAGCAGCGAGTTACAAAGCTCATCCGAATCGCCATCCCATTGAGGGACAGCCAATGTAACGTGGGATATATCTTAGCGGTATTACAAACACGAAAATTCCTACAAGATAGTTTGGTCTTACGGGACATAGATTCTGGATTGTCTCATCGAAGGATATCAACCGAATGCTTCGTTCTACCTCACACTGACAGTACATATGAGTCTACGTAGCATATACATTTCTGTCAATCCCAGTGACGCCTAATGATAGGCCTCGCTGGATCCCACGGCCCATGGATCTCGTTTTTGTACCGTTGCAGCCCAATCAGCCACCAGCTCGTCAAGCCTAAGCTCAAACACGTCACCATACCACCCAGCAAGATGCCAAGGACACCCATTCCCCATCCGCCGCCAGAGATGGTGATGCTCAGTCCGCCGCTAGCCATGGACACGAGCGCAATAGTGAGCCAAAGGTGTCCAGGCCAAGAATGATGCCGTAAATGTCGGCGGAAGACTGGGAAGAGCCCGAAGACCTCTATGCTGAAAAGGGTGAGGCTGAACACGTGCGTGGTAGAAGGGAGTCTGGAAGCAAGCACTGTGGATGCCATGAGCGCGGCATTCGTGCTTAAGCTCGCCGGGAACTTCACCTCCGGTCCAGCACCGTAGTCGAAAGTGAAGATGTTGAGGATGAGGAGCCATGAGCTAAGAGCCCATATACTATCGCTTGATGTCGATTTTGTAAGGGACTTGAGGATAGGCGATAGGCCAAGTAGTGAGCAGTAGATTAGGATAGCTGACTTTGCAGTAGTCAGGCGCTCCTGCATACGGGGTGAAAAGGAAGAGGATCTGCCAGGGTATTTTGGTAAATATGCTGGCGCTGGAGTTGCAGAAGATGCAGCGGTCTGTGACGGGCTTAGCATATCCGCAGAAGCTAGAGGCACCGACGGAAGGTTGCTCGAGGTAGAACCTGTACTCGGGTTACGCGAATGCGATTTAGATGTCATAGTACTGGCAGCATTGATGGCCATTGGGGTTTCCTTATAGGGCATGCCAAACTCTGCGGTGGCTGAAGCAGGGGCAGAGCCGGACGTTCCGCTAGTAGACGCTTTCTCTTCGTCCTCTGCAACCATACTGGCGTCCTGAAGACCTCTTTTCGCAGCCAAAGCTTCTTCGAGATCCTCTTCGCTCTGCCACCAATCTCTTAGCACCCAGCCAGCTACCGTTCCGCTTGTCGCCCATCCCACAACGGTCTGTGGACTCACTCGCTCCTGGAAGATTGCTGTGAAGCAGCATACGAAGATAACCACGGAACAGACATGCTGCACGATGATTGTACTGTCGGCGACAAGTGGCCAAAACTCGTACGGCCTGAGCCGTGGGTTGCGTTGGAGGTGGTCCAGGAAGGTCTCCTCATCTGTATAGTTGTCCGGGTAGTTCTGTTTCACCCATAGCAACTTTTTCCATGGTGTCTTCCCGCGACGGTTGCCACTCCGACCTCGCCGCTTGTCTCGCCGTTTACCTCGCGATTGATGCTGTGTCGCGGTAGTCACAGTGTCGCTGCGGCCCAGCGGACTGCTTCCACGCTGTCCCTGTGGTGGGGGAGAGCTGGCGGAGATGGCATCTCTAGGGTGAAGGTGCGAATGCTCACGAGCATGCGTGTGAGGATCAACTGGTTGCACCGAGCTTGCGCGGGACGAACGCGATGCAGATACCTGATCATACGCTGCCATTGAGTGTCTTGCTCGTCCAATGCTCATGGCCTTTTCTGGTCAACTTCGGCCTGAGGCATCCTGGCTCTGCGCCCCCGGACCTCAGCCCGAAGCCTGGTTCGATCTCCAACATTCACTTCCAAAATGGCAATGCCCCCTCACGGTCCAGCAACTCTGTCTCTATGGCATTGTTCAAAAAGCCACCAAGGTATCAGACAACTATAACGATGGCCTGTCGCTTGCAAACA
The DNA here is from genome assembly GCA_037044905.1 of Hortaea werneckii. Classification (NCBI taxonomy): domain Eukaryota; kingdom Fungi; phylum Ascomycota; class Dothideomycetes; order Mycosphaerellales; family Teratosphaeriaceae; genus Hortaea; species Hortaea werneckii. Next base: position 39,907 of record JBAOKB010000023.1, on the reverse strand, counting down.
TCAACATCGCAGCAGCAAATGATAGCCAGCAAAGTGGTTTGTCTGGCCACCATGGGGGCAAGCCGTGTAATACTCGAGGCACTAAGATGATGTATGGTGAAGGCGGCGTAGTGTACATTACTAACCTGGGAGAATCTACACGAGATGGTATCTGGAGCGGCGACTTTGAAATGCGCTTGCACTAAAGCGGATAATAGCTGGGAGGACAGTTTGAGGGATCATGCAGCTTATATCATATGTCGACACGCAACTCAACACTCCTTCAATGGTAAGACAACAGTTACTGACGACCTCAGACGACATCGAAGTTGTGGATGTAAATATAGCGAACAACGGTCAGAGGGATTCCGCAACAAACCCAATTTACGCAAGCTGTCTCGCTATCTACAATCAGATGGCAGTGCAGCCAGTCTGGTTGTACCTGACCACATTGCTGATATCGCTGCCCAGCTCCTCGGCGATAGCCAGCCACTGGTCGATTTCCATACTGGTCCTTTGCTGTTCCCTACTCAGCACAAAAAGGGTGGTGAAGTTCGAGGATTGCACGAGCGCCCATCCGCGGTAGTCATCGAAAGCCTGTACGATGTAGTTCGGACCTGGGCACGATCCTTCGCTGCCCTCGACATCTGCGCCGGACGTTGGGAAGGGGAAGTTCACCGTGAAGACGCCCTCGTTGCCGTAAGCTCGTGGGGCTGGAGTCGCTGTGCCGTTCACCCTGACGGGCACTGGACCGGCAGGTGTATCCCGCTGACAGCCATTGGTGACCGCGACCGTTCCATTTTCGTTAAGACCGTATTCGGCGAAAATGCAGCCATCACATGCGGCCGTGAACGATGCCGGATTGCCTGCGACCTGATACCAGCGGCCGAGGTATGCGTTCACGTCAAAGTTTTCCGTGGGTGGAGGGTAGAAGCATTGCCTGTTGAGACCGCGTTCAGTAGGAGCGTAAAGGTCAAGTTGAGATGGCACCTACTTGTCCCACAGGGCCGGGGCGACTTCGTTAATTGGCTCGCAAATCTGTTCGTGACGAGTATGGCGGCGGTATAGGGAATTGGCTCTCGCGGATGCGAGCAGCGCAAATGCTACGGTTGCCTTTCCTAACATGTTGAACTCAATATATAGAGATGGGGATAAGGGTATGTCTTGATTGATCTGCAACCTTCAACCTGGGGAATGGCTCGCACTTTATAATCTAGCTGTATATAGTTTGATTTACCTTTGGTCGTGCTGACAATGATGTGATGTTGCCGCGGACTTGTCGTTTGTCGTATTGGTATATGCATGACGTAGAAAACAATTGCCAAGACTTCAAACATGATGATAGCCAAGCGATGGGATCTGGACATCCAGTGTTCTGGAACAAACTTTAATGTGATAGAGCTCTCACAAGACGGGCTCGTCCCTCCTCCGTATCTGTTGTACAACCACTTCAGCTTTGCTATATTCGACAAGAAGATATGTCGTGTTTATTGAAGCTCGCGATGAACGAAGGACGCCTTTGAGTCCGAAGGTACAGAGGAGTGGCCCAGAGAGCGCAAAGGTTAGGCTATAAATTCAGGCGTAAACTTGAGAACGGAAGGTTCACCAAGCTCGAGGATTGCTTATGACAAGCTTGTCGCATAACGGTAGACGATTCTGATGATGGCAGACATGTACAGGAGATGTGGTAGGACTTGAGATTCGCGGCGAGGGGCGACTCACCAAAGTCTCGGAAGGCAGACAGCGCTGCAGACCGGAACGCGGAGGACATCGGGACACACTTTACTCGCTTGAAGACTGTCTCCATCTTCCTCGTGTCCCGTCCATTCAATGCTGTCGCGACATCTTCCAGGCGTCTCAAAGATCAAAGTAGTCGAAGCTATGTTTACAAGAAGCAGCGCTGAATTCGAAGATAGAATATCACTTGGCTTAGCGGCGGTGTCCAAGCCTATCCAAAACCCGGAACAAATAGGAACACCGTTGGGTGGAGACGAAGGAGCAGGATTGCAGGACCGAATAGACCATTCCAACCTCTTTTTCTCAGCAGAAAGAACCTGCTTCCATTCCGGAATCCTTATTTGAACTACCAAGGAACAATTATCACATCACTCATGATGACCAACAGAACCGCAACCTGCCTGTGTGGAAAATGCCACATCAAGCTCGACAAGATCTCTCAGACCGCCCTATGCCATTGCATGACATGCCGTAAAAGGACCGGCTCTGCTTTCGCCATGATCGCAACAATCCCGAACGAGGCTTTTCACCTGGAGCGTGGCACACCCCAAAGCGAATCGACACCCACGGGCTCTGGCAACATCCACTTTTGCGCCGATTGCCGTTGCACACTGTGGGCAGAGTTCAACATGATGCCGACTGCCAAGTTTGTGAGAGCCGGCTTGATCGACGGTGAAGATATGCTCGACCTCCCGGAGATGAAACCGGCTTTTGAGGTTTTCACCAAGCGGAGGCCACACTGGTGGTGCGCAGTCGAAGGGGCAGCTCAGATGGAGGAGGGTTTCAAGTTGCCAAAGACTTAGACACACTCAGCATATCAAGGCCAAAGTATTGTCGGCATCTGCCTACGAGTTCCGTACAACAGACGTGCAGCCGGGCCAATGTTGGATGTAGCGCAAATGTACTTACCATACGGCGCCGTCTCGGCTGGCCAAAAACGAGCCAAATATGCGATTGTATAAGTGGCGCAGGAAGCAATAGAGAGACCAGCGAGGGGAAGAAATCACTATTGAGGCTTTCCACCAAGTCGAAAGTTGAAATACAGCACTATCTCCAAGCATTGACCCTAGTGTATGATACTATTAACCAAGTCCGCCCCTGCTGTTGCGCCGGCACCAAAGATGGCAGCTCCACCTAGCCTTTGAGGAATGCTTTTGAGGAACTCATGATGCTTAGGGTGGTCCTTGTGCGCAGGATGGTTCGGATTGTCCTTGCCCGTGGCATTAGTTCGTCGAACTCAGATGAAAAGGACAAGGCCTAATATCATTCGCACGGAAATCTTACCTTGTTTTCGTGCGCCTCCTTGAGAATCTTCTTGTCCTCCTCGCTTAACTCCTGTTCCTGTGAAGACGTTAGCGACGTCGCTATATTGCTCCTCACGGAGACGTACGGATGGCATTTTGCTTGGAAGTTTGGGTCGTCTAGTGCTTCAAAGTCTACAGTGTATTGTAAGCCGTCGTCGCTAGATTTCTATAGACCTGGCCGTGCCCGGGCAGTTGTTGTCTACAAATACAGCCGGTAAGCCCATGACCACGCAAGTCCCCCGCTTGATCGTCATGAGTACCATGTCAGCTCCCGTATTGCCCACAATCAAACTCAACCTTAAATGAGCTTGAGCTGCAGAAAGTTGGCTAAGCTCATGCAAAGAAGCTTGTTTCAGGATCCAGACCACGAATTGATCCTACCCAGATGGACATTCATGGATATCGCAGCCATCCAGGAGGGACAAGCCTTCTTCCGGGTTTTCACTGGTTACTTCATATTCTCTATGCATATAATCACAGCGCAATAGTATTCAAATGGCCAAGGCTCCTTACTCGTCCTTACAGTCGGGCGACTTGTGCTCCAAAGAGCAACTAATCCCATCGTGCTCATCTCTTCTGCGAAAGTCAAAGCCCGTGATGTCGCAAGACGCCTGTACAGAGCCATGGCGTCCATCCCCGATGAAGATGAAATAAAACGAGAAAGCGGCATTCTTTTCGATGGGATGGCGAGTCGTTTACTTGCGGGCAATCACTCTTTCCTTACCTAATATACTGAAGAACAATGCTTTGCGCAGCATCGATGCGTCCCAAACAATGCCTCAAAAAATGCAGCGTCTATGAGGGATCAAGCAACAAGTATCACTGCATTTAGTCTCGACTTTCAATCGTAGGCCCGAAAGGGTGATTGGGAACGAAATCTCGTGAAGTTCCAGCCAGCAACGGCCATGTGCAAAGACAGGTCAAGTTTTCGTAAGAAGATCCTAACAGTATAGGAGCTAGACGATAGCAAGGAAAATAGGGAGATTTATGGAAACAAGATATCCGATTAAAAATGTTGGTTCTTTGAAGTCCCAGGCGACCACGTCTTGCGCAAGCTCCCAAACGGTGCTGTCCCAAGATGTTCAAATCTGCCTGGCTTGCTCACAGAATTCCCCTCCCCCCCTTTGCTGCAAGCCTCGGGCCTCAGAGCTCGCAATATACTGCCCTCCTTACGGATACAAATGGATAAGAAATTGACGTCGCGGCCTCTATCCCCTTCTAAGAAGAGTATGTCGAGATGCCGATAGCTATACCTCTACTATTGCCTTTTGCAATGCCGTCTTCATCTTCTTGCATTGCATGTATTACCGTGTAATGTTTACGGTGACGGCGAAGAGGACTGTGTCGCCGGTAAAGAACATTGGAGACAGTTGTGCGATAGTCTCTAGCACTTCGAAGAAGAGCTCCTGATTGGAAAAGAATCCTTTCGCAAGAAGCAGACCTGCCACAGACTTGAGGACATTGTCGACCGTGAGTTTCGCTTCACGGTGGTTTGCCTTGCCGGGATAGCCAAAGGGGAACAAAACGTCCAGTTGGCTTGAGGAGACTATCAGCTCTCTGCCAATGTTCCAATGCAAAGCCGGGACGCAGAAGTCGATCGTGCCAGCGGAGAAGCGGTCGTTCGTCTCATAATGTTTTTCCGCTTCTTTGGCATCGACAACGATCTTAAGCAGAACAGCGGCGTCAATCGGCGGAGGGACTCCTGTGGAGTTGACAGTGGTAAGGGGTCGACGGTAGTGACAGGGTTGACGGTAGCAAGGGAGCTTTCGTTGCTGTGGGGAGCGTCGACAAGGGCCTTAAGGGGGATCATGCCCAGCATGGTCAAGACAGTGACCGAGAGACGACGAATGTTTGCTATGCTTTCGTTCCTGCCCGGAGCGCCGACAAGGACCTTGAGGACATTGAAGAGGATTACGCCTTCAATAGTCATGATAGTGTCCAAGAGACGACGGATGTTTGCCATGCTCTCATTGCTGTCCGGAGCGCCGACAAGGACCTTGAGGAGATTAAGGAGGATCATGCCTAGCATGGTCAGGATAGTGACCAAGAGACGACGGATGTTTGCCATACTTAGAACTCGGAGCGGAGCGAGATCTATTTAAAGATAATTAGTTCCGATGGACTTGGATATAGGAGGGTGGAAGGTAAATTACCGTAGAGCTCTTCTGGATGGGTTGGCTTAAAATGCGAAGCAGGGTTGGGTGATTCTCGTTGCTCGCATGGTGTCGGAGGGTGGTAGATTGGGAGAAGAGAGAAAATAGAGGGAGACGAAGTGGCTATTTAAATTCGAGCCTTCGTCTACCCCAGCACTTCACGTGCTAAACGAGCGTTTGCATGCGAGTCTGTTATGATTGTGCGGGTAAAGAAGTGAAATGAAGCCTCACTTCTAACCTTACTATTCTCAACATGCCTTCACTCGCCTCTCCAATGAAAAAATCCTGGACAATCGTTGGAATCCTGTCTGTCTCCCTTTTGTTGCCTTAAGCACTCTGTGCATCTCGAGGGTACTCGTATTAGGGTCGAAAGAGTGCAAGAAAGCAGCATCTTTGGTATGCGCACATACTTGGAGACACCTTCACTTCGCTATCGCCTGCTGCAACGTGAAGTTCTTAGCGCGGCCCACGTGCATATCGGTACCAAAGTATTTTACTTGCTTCAGATTCGCACATGCCTGGATATACTATGGCATGTGACAGGTCTAGGCCATTCGAGTCAAGCATCAACACACACAATAGGCCCGAGAAAAGAAGCACGTAGGCGTAGCGACATCTGGCAGGAAAGCAGCAGATAATTAGCACAGTTGCGACAGTAAACAGCAGTAACAGGATAGTAGTAAGGTAAATAGCAGCAGCCAAACAGACGTCCGACCTTTAGGAATAGGCCACAAGCACCACACTTAGAAGCTGTCTGCTGCATGCAAAATGCAAAAATGGAACGACTCAGATTCCTACTTCCTATAGCTTACATAGCCCATCTCCTCCCTCCAGAAGACCCATCTTAAACCCCTGTGGCACTCCCGACCCTCTTTAGCCTCCCTCGCCGCTTTCTCCGCCCGCTTCTGATCCCGCAACACCTTCCGAATCTCCCGGAGATCCGGCGGCTTCTCGATCCCTAACCGCTGCCGTAGCACATCCACGTCCGTCTCGAGCTCCTCCTCCCAGTAGACATTGATGACTTCCTCAGCCTGTAGACCGTTCTTCGCCGCCCAGGGCCCGTAGACTTCGAAGAACCGCTGCCGTTCCACCGGTTTGAGTCGGATGATGGCCGCGAGCGAGAGGCCCGTCATAGGGAGCAAGGTGTTGGCGAACTCGAAGGCTTTGACGGCCAGTTCCCCTTCGATGATGACGGGGAGGCCAGCGATGGCGTGCGTGAAGTCGTGCGTCTCCCGGTACCGCTGCATCACGTAGGCCTCCTCCGGGTCGTCGATGTACCGGACGGGATCCCGGGTGTCGGGCGTGACGCCCTCGCGGTCGAGCCAGGCGGCGTAGGCCCTGCCGACGGTGTTGTCGGGGAGCTGCCGGAGCTCCTCGAGCCGCATGCTCTGGCTCGTGATCCGGGGTCGGTCTCTGAGGATGCGGCGGCCGGTTGGGTTGGAGAGCATGGCTCGCCGGAGCCGGGAGACGAAGTAGGGTTTTGCGGTGGCTTCGCCGAGGGAGGCAATCAGGTCGTGACGGTATGGGTTACGGATTGCGCCGAGGGCTGAGCCTACAGCCATGGCGCCTCGCTCCAGCAGGGTGAGTGGGACATGGCCAGGGTAGTTGGGGGACGGACGTGAGAGGATGGAGAAGGTACGGACGCGTAGGGCGGGTGGGAGGGCGAAGAAGGAGGCAGGGCGGAGAGGAGGCATATTGGGAAGGGTATTTTCCCGGAGATCTGTATGGTATAGCTATTACAGACCTGGTAGTGTAGTGGATAGCGCTGTGTACATGATGGATGAAGTTGGGAGTCGCATTGCGGAGATGGCTCGGAGGAGATCTGGCTGCGCTGCAGCAGCTGCAGGTCCATCGATGACGCCGAAGACCCGGGGATTCCTATGAGGATTCAAGAAGGATACATACATAGTATCTTCTATCTGTACTACTCCTTACATCGCACGACTTTGCCTGGTCACCCGCACATCTCGCTCATTTCCCGTCGCTCCTTCCTATTGCGACATGCTTCGGTAGCCAAGCCAAGCCAATCACCATCGACCACCATCCAATCAGTCAATCTGCATCTCCTCTCCCAGCTTCCCCGCCGAATACCTCGGTCCTTGGGGCGATGCCTCACCGATAGCTGGCAGGTGGACCGGGGGGTCATCTGTCTTCAGCAGCAGCAACGGCGGACGAGAGGTTACGCGTGGTGGGCGGGGCCGGATCAGGAACGGGATCAGGAACGGGATCAGGAGCGGGATCAGGAGCCCCGCAAGACGGAAGGTCCGAGACAGCAGCAGCAACCCGGTCTGGAGAGCTTAATGGAGGCAAGTGCACGTCAATCGCGACAGGAGCGGAAGGAAGTGGACGGAGGCATGGAGAAGGAGCAAGACCCCTTCATCGAAAGTGGAAGCGGCGACATGTACGAGACCGACTATTCCGCCGCCCCCGCGCCTGCCCAGCTTCCACGCCGCATCCATATGCTCGGGACGGGCTCCATTGGCAAGCTAGTCGCCCACTCTCTGCGCGGCATCCCAAACCCGCCGCCCATCTCCCTTATCTTCCATCGATACCGCTTGCTAGAGGCGTGGGAGCAGGGGAAGAAGGTCATCACCATCGAGGACAGTGGTCATCAGGAGCAGCGAGGCGGATTCGATGTCGAGCTTTTGCCGCAAGTGAAGAAACAGCATGGAATCATCATCGAGGATGGCGAGGAGGACGTGTATGAGGCGGCGGAGCGGCTTGGGGTCAGACCGGCCGAGGCAGCCGACTTGATCCGACGAGATAGGGAGGAGCGCCAGCGGGATGAGGAGTCTACGGACAGCCAGACGGAAATTGAGCAGCAGGACGAATCCGACCAGCTCGCCACGCCGCCCCCTCGACGCAGGTATCATGGCGACTATGCAAAACGCAATGAGCCCATTCACAACCTTATAGTCACTACCAAGGCTCCCCTGACCGTCTCGGCGCTTTTGCCGCTGCGACACCGCCTAGGTCCTCAGTCCACCATCTGCTTCCTGCAGAACGGCATGGGTGTTGTCGATGAGGTCAACAAGCAACTGTTCCCACGGGAAGAGGATCGCCCGAATTATGTCCAGGGCATTATCACCCATGGCGTCAACGTCCCCCCCGCCGTGGCAGAACGGGATCCATTCTACGCCGTCCACGCCGGCCATGGGACTATTGCCTTGGGTCTTCTCCCACGCGCAGAAACCAAATCACAGGATCAACCATCTCAACCTGAACAGGATGACAATACTTCATCAACTTCTCCATCATCTTCCACCTCACCTCCATCCCAGCGAAGTGAAGTCCAACGTGAAGCCTGGAACACCGCACGCTACCTCCTGCGCACCCTAACGCGCACCCCCGTGCTCGCCGCCGTCGGCTTCCCCCCCACCGAGCTCCTGCAACAACAACTGGAGAAGCTGGCAGTAAACAGCATCCTGAATCCCTTAACCGCCCTAATCGACTCCCGCAACGGCGACATCCTCCACAACTTCGCGCTGACCCGGACAATGCGGCTGATGCTCGCCGAGACCTCGCTGGTCATCCGCTCGCTGCCCGAACTCCACGCCTTACCCAACGTGGACGTGCGCTTCAGCGCCTCCCGCCTCGAGACGCTCGTCGCCAGCGTCGCGCACCAGACCCGCAACAATATCTCGTCCATGCTGGCGGATGTGCGCGGTGGGCGGCGCACTGAGGTGGAGTTTATCAACGGGTATATCGTCCGGCGTGGCGAGGAGATGGGGGTGAAATGCGTGGTGAACTATGCGATGATGCAGGCCGTGCTGGGCAAATCGCTGATCACGCAGCGGGAGGTTGGGGACGATGTTCCGGTTAAGGTGGATTTGAATGGATAGACGGGGACGGAGAGTCAATAATTTTTTTTTTTTTTGGGTGGGGTTTTCGCGATGTGTGGAAGTGAGCATGATGGAAGGGACTGGGGAGCAAGTTGGCTGAATTGGAGGTTTAGAGCGTGTTGATGGTTGGTTCGTCGAGCGTGTGTGTGTCTATCTTAGCGATTCTTCATCGCAAGGCGTTTACATGTATTTCTGCCTTGCCACTTTGGGTTTCGCAAACGCAGATTTTGTATACTTTATGGAAATGTAGCGTATGTACACAGTAGGGAATATCCTAGAAGCAGCGTTTCCAGACGAAGGAGTTTACCAAACAATACAATAGACTACAAGCCCTCCAAGCAAGAAAGGAGGTGTAAAGCAATTCAAGGGAAAAACGAAGGAAAATACAAAAAAAAAAGTTAAGGAAAAGGTAGAGAGGCATAACAGAGAAAGCAAAAGTGTAAAAAGGTTCCAATACGTCAAGGGGGTATATCTGCAAGCTTCAAAACAAACAAACAAAACAGAGGAGGCCTAACCATCATGTATCCTCAAAACCCGACAACGACAACAACAAAAAGGCAACGAACACCATCTCGCCTCCTATTATTCCTCTCTGCACCAAACCGTGCATTTCTGCAAAACTCCACCTATTAAGCATCCCGCATCCTTGTTTTAGGGGGGAAAAAAGGATGCTCGGTCACGTGTCAGAAGGTCTAGAAGAAGTTTGCTGGAATGTCATCCCTCTCGCCCCTGTTCCATCCCTCCTTTCTCTCCCTTGCGTGGCGGGGCCAGGTCAGGTCGACCCTCCGTTGCACATCACCGTCCCAGGAAAAAGTCGACTGTCGTAAATGCTTGCAGGCGGAAGGTTCTTTTTTATTTTTTTTTTATAGTCAAGATCTGATTCGATGTTGCAGGGGAAATAGAAAGGCCCGCTACTGGTACGATTCCACACTCCGATATGTGCCACCATGAGGAGCGCCGGATGCAATATTCCCGGCGCCGTTGGCGCTCCACTCTGCACTGGACACGCCAGTCGAGCCAACGGTTGAGGTTTTCCTCGCCGTCGGTGGGGAAGAGCTGATGGCCATTCCGATCTGCTGACTTGGCGTGGTTCCGTTGGAGACGCTCCTCGGGACTGCCTGGGCACCAGCGGCAGCATTGCCACCAACTGCATGGGCGCCTCCCATCATCGAGCCGCTAGAAACATCTCGCCGGTTGGTCGTAGGGCTCGTCATGCCCTCCCTAGGGACAGCGGCAATGGGAGTCACGCCGCCTCTGACTCGCTGGCGACTGCCCGGGATATTCTTGAGTCGCGATGTGCGCCAATTTTCGTACCATCTCGTCCGGCTGAGATCACGCAGATCGGAACGCAGATCGGCAAAGATGGTGTCTCTGAGGCGCTCGAAGTCACAATGCTCCGGATTGTACGGATCCGCGAAACCCCACGGGAAGCGGCGGCCGATTTTGGTGTTTTTGGAGGGCTTGACATATGGTGGGAGATCGTATAGGTCTGGTGAAAGTATGGACATTGGAAGGTACGGAAGCTCGCTGCCAGCTGCTGAGGTAACAGTAGCAGCAATCGAGGACTGACGGTTATGGCTATTCCGAGCTGACTTTGGTAAAGGGGCGCTTTCGTCGTTGGAGGAGCTTTCCGAATCGGTAACGTCCGTATCACCATGCTTCGAATGACCGTTGGCCCGAGGCTCGGAGGTGTCATCGTCAGAATCGTCCTCAAACTCATCATCATCATCATCACCTTCCAAGTCCAAGGCTTCCAGTGGATCTAGGTTGGCCTCCTTCACGCTTTCCCAGACGGCGCGTTTGAGAAAGCCCATGTGGCCTATAGTCAAGGTATCGGCTTTTCCAATGACGGGAATAACTGTGGTCTTTCCCCACAGAGCGCGTAGGACGGGTAAGTCAAGCTCATCATCTAGCCCTCCCACGCTTGGCAGCAGAGCTTTCCCGCTGTGATTTGCGCCTGCCTGTGCCACCGTGGAATCGAGTCTGACAGGATCCAAAACAAGGAAAACGCAATGAATGTGAGTATCTCTTGCACCCGGGCTACGCATGACCTTCTGTTCCTCTACAAACGTCTCCTCGAATTTCGACTCGACAAAGGCGACCATCTCTCGGGTCTGAAGGTCGATTATGTGCTTCTCCAAGCCGGCAGAGTCCCAGAGCGTAAGACCCATTCGCTCGCCATCTAGTTCGGTCTCGAGGTAGTGCGAAGTGAAAGATGATTTTGCATGATGGACATGGGAGTCGCCTTCCAGAGCGAAGTTGTACTGCTGCTCGTTGCTGTTCGGAGCGAGTGAGTGGCGTAGGAAGGACAGAAAAGATGTTTTGCCACTGTTCTTCGCACCGACAACCAAAACACTGATTGAAAAAACACGTCAGCACGGAATCAACAGCCAGATCCTCAGCGGATCAGGACTTACTTGAACGGGGTCGGGTCTTTCCGTCTACGTATCCTGCGAGGACTGTTTACATTAACAGGGGCCGACGGAGAAGTGTATGAGTTACGACTACGATGGGCCATGGTCTCAGGGCCCGTATGAGCTGGTTGAGTCGGATCGATCACGTACTCTCCCTTGGTAGACCCGGGCGGGTTGGACGGCGAGGAGGTGGCCTGGCCAATGGCGGCCTGCTGTGCGAAAGCATTGCCTGGCCGATATGCATAGGCGGGTGAGCTCGAGTTGTGGAAGGTGGAGGAAGATGGCATATTGGCGGTAGCGGTGGTGGCGTTGTTATTGTTGCCTGGGCGGGAGAAGTTGGCGGGCGGTGGACGGGCTGCAGCAGGCTGAGCAGGTGGCTCGGGGCCTTGGGGGTAATGAGAGTGATTGAAAATGGCTACCGAGTCTGGTCTCGCATCTTCGCCGCCGAACGAAGCGAGTGTGGGGAGGTGATGGAAGGAGGGCAGATGCGGCGGCTGTCTGGGCACCGCTTTTGCAGCAGCGGCCTCACGCGCCTGGCGTTCCTGCTCCTCCTTCCGCATGCGACTACTCTTTCGCAACATACCGCTTCCGAATGAGAAGGTGCGGGAATGTTGTTGCTGGTCTTGTTGCGGCTGCTGCTGGGGCGGATTGTCGATGCTCGGCCACTGCTTGTGTTGCGGTTGCGGTTGCGGTTGCGCGTGCGGTTGCGGCAAGGGACGGTCAGGCGGTGGGCCTACGGCTGCGTGGTTCGTGACTTGGGCGATGCGGGTCTTGGGCAACTCTGGCAGAGGAGGAGCACCGTCCTCGCGTGAGCCAATGCGGAAATGTCGACTGAAGCTCCCTCGCCGCCTGCCTTCGGATCCACCTGATGTGCTGGGTCTCCGGGGGAGAGAATGATCGACTCCCGGCGGCGATGGATGTTGCTGCGGGTGGTTGCCTGGGGCGGGTGCGTGGTATGCGGCGGGAGTAGGGACTGGAACGGGGCGATGGCTCTTGCTGTAGTCAAAGTCCTCTGGCGGCGGCAGTCGATCTGCCTGGGTGATGCCTGCGGCTGCCATGTCGAGGGCGGCGAACGCGGCCTCTTTCGATTGGTCGACCGGGGTGGTGGGTACTAGTTGTCGGTACTGTACTAGCACAGCTAGTAATTATGCAGGATGGGAAGGTGCGACGCGAGAGGAGACGAGAAGACGGGTGGATGATGCAGGCATTCGCTGGAAGCACTGAAGCCGCTGCGGCAATGGTATGCGCGCAGGTGGATCACTCACTCACTCACTCACTCACTCACTCACCCACTTTCCGTACTATAAAGAATGACTGACGGTATGAAACGAAAGCGAGTAGTCTCGGGTGTCAGACTGCGAGAAAGCCCCCGCCTCGTGGGTGCGTTTGGTCGCAAGAGAGCCTGAGCTTGCCGCACGCGTCGAGTCCCTTATTATTAGCCTCTACAGTAGTGACGCCAAACACCCCTCACCCCCGGTCGTTTCAGATGAACAGGGCCAAACGATTCCCTGCCTTTACCCTGAATCTTGTGAAGGGCACGGGACTCCTGCCGAACTTAGCGCCGGCTGGTTCTGTGTCCCTGGCGAGTGGTGCTGGTGGTTGCCGGTGCTGGAACGACCGCCCCACGGACCCGGCATTCACACAAACTGTCACGGAAGCCAATGCGCAACAGAGCTTACATAGTAGGACTGCGACCGCTTGATAATGATACTCCTAGTGTCCTCTTAATACGCGTTTCGACACTCCGTTGCAAATGAAGTGTCAGGTACTGTAGGAGGTTACCAGTAGTTAGGACTCGTGTGCACAATGCTGATCGCCGCACGGCGCGCTTGAAACGCGCTCAGAGGTCGATCCAGATCATCAATATACTGTAGTTTACACATTCAACCAAGTTTAAGAAAAATGCCGCCATCCGAAGCTAAACGCGATCCTCATGCCTTGCTTGCATGCTATACCATCTACCGCATAAACCACGCCCTTCCCGGGCCTGCCTGATGCTATCCATAGTCCGCCATGATCCAGATCAAACCGCCCTTTAACGCCGCCTTCTGTTTAGGAAAAAAAAAAAAAGGAAAAAAAGGAAACGCCGTGAGCCGCAACTTCTGCGCTGTTAGCAGGTCGAGTTGGAAGCGAAACCCTACTCCATCTTCGCCCTCTTATTGCCTTGACCCATGCCACCACCGGCATATCCTCCTCCACCACCAAACCCTCCTCCTTGCGGGAAACCGCCTCCACCTTGCCACCCACCTCGGCCACCGCCACCACCCATCATCCCTCCTCTTCCGCCTCCACCCCCCATCATGCCCGCCATATTTCCCATCCCACCCATCCCATTAAACCCACCCCGTCCGCCCATCATATTGCCCATATTCCCCATCATATTCCCCATACCCCCGCGACCACCGCCCATCATAGCATTCATCCCCATCATCATAGGGTTCATGCCACCAAAACCACCCGCAGCCGCCATAGGGTTCATCCACCCGCCTGCCTGGCCGCCTCCTCTCCCGCCCATCATGCCACCGGCATTATGATTGTTGTTGAAGCCGCCACCACCGCCACCACCTCCCCTCGCATTAAAGTTCCCTCTCCCTCCAAATCCGCCTCCGCGCCCACCGAAATTGTTAAACCCTCCCCCTCTCGCGCCCGGAGGCGGCGCATTATACGCATCCTTCTTATTCCCCGCGCCTGCGCCCGTCTTATACGGGTTCCCCACAGGGGTGAAGTAAACGGTAAACGGGACCTTCTTGGAGCCAGCACCGCCTTCCACGCCCTCGCTCGCGGCGGCTTTCTCGATCGCGCGCTTGACGGCCGTCGCCGCCTGCGGGGTCTCGAATAACAGGTACGCTTCGCCTTTGCTCTTGCCGTTGATCTTGTGCTCGCCGAAGCTGAGCTCGGTCAGCTCCGGCTCGGCTTGGGCCTGCGCGCAGAAGGATCGTAGGTCCTCTTCTGTCGTCCACCAGTGGAGATCGGCTAGTCGGAGCGCAGGCATTGCGCCGGGGTCGACGGGACGGTTGTCGATGGATTCTTCGTGGTTGTGTTGGTTGTCGGTGGTACTAGGGTCGTGTTTGATGTCGGGTTCGTCATCCTCTGCTTTGCGTTTGACGCCCTGATGTGATGTGGATGGTTCTGAGGCGTCGGCCTCTTGTTTGTTGTCCTGTTGGCTTAGATTGCCATGGTCTTGAAGCTCGTCCTTGGTGTTATCGGTTGGGGGCTGCTGCTCGGATTCAGCTGTCGCGGGAGTCGGTTCGGGCTGGTCGGGTAGGTCATCGCCGTAGATATCTATCTCGAAGGTGTCGTCGTCGGCGGACATTGCGGGCAGAGCTGCCGATGATACAGGAGACGATGATAGATCTGTGAAGTCAGAAGGGGTTGATTGCGTCTGCTGTCTGCTTGTGGTTTAGGTACAAGCTTGCGCAAATGCGCCTCTGGTCTGGCCCATGATTAGAACATATTGTACAATAGGTGTCCGGCCCCGTCTACTCTCCGCCCTTGTTTCGCTCGCAGTGACCGTCATACGTACAGATTGTCTTGATATCCAAGCAACACTACAAGGAGCGCACAGGCTCGGGCAAGATGGATGAAATATGAGAATGCCGCTTTAGTGTCCCTGCGCAAGTACAGTTGCCTTCCTTTCTGTGCCTTTTCCTCTGCTCTTGTCTACCCTGCACAATGCCTTGCAACGCAACGATTGGAACCGCTGCTGTTCGCAGCCAAGGTCGACGTCTTTCGCGATCTGTGATTTGCTACCAGTTATTTGGACAAGCTGCCAGCGATGTAAAAGTGGTAGAGTGAAGTCCACACGTTACCGTTAAGCAAAAGCGTCGATGTCAACCAATGCTGTTGGGAGGTAGATGGACGAGGATGGCACGGAGGTCGGCGCTGCGAGTCCATGTACGGCGGCAGCTGCGCGACAACCACTTACTAAGCGCATGGTCAGAGCTTCGACATCCATCTCGAGTCGAGCAAGGGCCACAAGCACGAGTTGCACGCCGTGATTGGTTTTTGCGATTCTTGTAAGTTCGAGAGAGCTTAGACAGCTGCGGACGCAGTATACATGATGTGCCACTTTTTCAGTCTAGGTCAAACGCGTTATCGCTCTCAATGGCTCCTGTTCCCACGTATAACGTGCATTTATTGCACGCTCCTCTACGAATCCAGAAGGTGCTAATTATCCTTCATGTCCTCATCTGCTCGCTCTCCGTAGCCCAACTGTGGCAAAGCAGATTTAAAAACTGCCCTCATCACAGTATAGCACTCCTTGCGTCGCAGTGCCCGGCCTTACGGTTTTGATATCCAAGGCCCTGCAGCATCAGTCCGTCTCCTGAGTTTCCGTCCTTCGAGTAGCAGCATTGAGTAGCCTATTGTGAATGGCTGCACCGAAGTTTTCAGCGCGATTCCTTCACGCTGTCCTTATTCGAGCAGAACACGCTAGGGACGACTTGCGCGAGCCACTTGAGACGAATGCTGACTTCGAGCATTTTGAGCTCGCATGCTCTACATTTGCTTAATCTGTGCTCACGTAGAGCCCGCCCTTCCACGTGGCATGCATGCACTGCGGGGAGATGCGGCGGATGTTCGTCGATTCTTATGCCTTCTTGACGCCTTCTTGACGCCGACTTCCAATCACCCTGGACGCACGTCGAGATCCGTACGCACCGAGATTTGCATGTGATCATCAGACGCTGACGCTCCGGCGGAGCCAGCCTGAGACTCTTCGTCATCTCCTCGATTCTTTGAGACCTGCGGTTGTTTTGCCTGCCCAAGAGGCGCGTGTTGCGCCATGCTGACACCAGAATAAGGGTTGCTTGGAGTTTGCCAGTTGGAGGCACGGGACGAGATCGGCTGTCCAATCTGTGTACCTGTGTGACTCCATGGGATACATTGTTTGATTGCAGGGCCTAGCACTGGGGCGCATGCTACGATTATCCCCAATGATGGCTCGATTACCGACCAAACAAAGGTTCCAGATGATACCCAGGAGAAATCGGCACCTTCGGCGTAGCTAGTGTTGACAAGATAGTAGATGCGGAGTATGGCAACGATGATGTCCCTGTCTGTGTCAGCCTCCGCACATTGGATTCTTTGAGGTTAGAATCAACGCACAAGAATGCGAGAGCAAAGACCACGGTGAGGCCAATTTTTGTCTTCGTAGCCATTTGGAGCTTCCATAACCAAGGCATTGGCAGAGTGATGAGTACCGCATCAACGCCAATGTCAGTGGCAGCAATAGAGATGTAGGCTGCAACAGAATTCCCACAAGATCCATCTTGGTCGCGGTTCCAATTGTAGGAAAATGGCCGGCACAATCCTGCGCCGACAGAGATCACCATGATTGTCCACGCTATGCAGAGGCCCAAAGCACACCACGCAGCGAGTCGGAAGGCCCGGTTGAGCCCAAATACGCGGATTAACAGTACGCATATTGACATCTTCATAAAACCGACAGAGGTCCCGAAGGTGAACTGGACTGCTGCGAGTACCTAGCGCTGTTTAGCACATGTTTTCAAGCAAGGCTGGCGAGTGTCTTGACCTTGTATTGGAACGCAATGTTCTCTGCACTCAACCTTACATTATGGTGGCCAACGCCTCCATAGATGGTCCCTATAAGTACCGGATCAGCTTCTCTGCCAACAAAGCAAAGTGTGCCACGAGGGAAGTGTACCTAAGATTAGGATGGTCAACTGCCCACACAACGCCAAAAGGGCGAGGACCACGAGATAGTCGTCCCAGCCATACTTGACGGCTTTCTGGCGCCTGGCGACGAATCTGGCAACCACAGTCAAAGCTGCCAGGCACGGAAACACTATGCAGCAGATGACGATTGAAGAGGCGCGCCCCGTATCCAAAGGCAGAGCTGGCGGGAAGCCCATGGCTAAAGTATTGATGGATGCATTTGAGAGCGAAATCTCTACACGGTTACGAAGAGTGGTATCACCGATCAGCAGGGACGAAGCCGAGGGAAAATCGCGCGTGATCTAATGGGGCGTGTATGGTCGAAAGGACGGCGAAGATCAACTCCACCTGCCCGCGTCCTCGCCGCCTTGCAACCTGTCTGTGTGGGTGGATGGGATGTCATCGAGCATCCCAATTTGCGGGACCCCCAACGGCACGGACGGCGCGAACCTCTGTCAGCGCTAGATCACCAACCCCTACTAGTAATGGCTGGGTTGTTCTTGTCACACACCACGTTCAGACGGTCTTAGCATCTGCCTTAAAGCCGGTCAAGACGCGACAAGCAAGCTTTCGTTTATCTTCGCCTATACATCCGAATGAAATTGGGGATTGAACCCAAACAGGTGCCCGGGACAGCGAACCGCATGTAGTTGATCGGTCGGAATTGTCACTGTCGCGCTTCACCCCGACCGACTTGTCCGGCGCACGCATGTGGGGCGCTGGGGAACGCAGGCTCGACAGGCTCACCCGGAGAAGCGTAGCCGGCACTAATTCAGTCGCAGCCGCAGACCGATGTCAACCAGGACACCTCGCTTGCGCAGGGAAGGATCTTGTATGATCCAGGTTGAAATCCAGTGCGTTTATCTGCCGAAGAGCCGGGTCTTCAGGCATAATGGTGACCCGAATGAATAGTACCCCTTAGAGGTAGTGGTGCTAGTAGTAGTAGTAACGGTCCAAGTCCGCGGTTGTAAATAGTTTCATGATTCCAACCCTCCACCCACCCTTGCAGCCCGAGCACTAATCATGTTGTGTGATTTCGGGAGACGTGCGGTGCTCACATCGCTGTTTGCAGCAGCAGTCAACGCTCAATATGAACCCCGATTCGCGAGCAACGGCTCATCAGCCTTCCATGAGAGGCTCGAAGCTCTCGGCCTGCTTGGATCTCACTTTGGGACGGTGGATGTGCCCCAAACCTTTGACTACATCGTAGTTGGCGGCGGTAGGGTGTCCTTCTGCAAGATCCAGCCAGAGGGCTCAAATGCATAGCTAATGCACGACTGGCAGGCACTGCGGGATTGACGATCGCCCGCCGCTTAGCTGAGCATCACTCTGTCGCGGTCATCGAAGCTGGTAGCTTTTACGAGATCAACAATGCCAACCTCACCGAGATACCTGCCCAAGCCTCGTATTACCTGGGCAAGGACCCTGCTCTGAGAAACCCATTGATTGACTGGAACCAACACACGACTCCTCAAGAAGGCCTGCTGGGCGACCCTGTCCTGTATCCTCAAGGTCGAACTCTTGGCGGCGGTACGTGTGGTCGCACGCCTTACAAGCCCTAATATCGTGCTAATATGATGTGTCTTTACAGGCTCAACGAGGAACTTCCTTTGGTACCAAAGAGGCTCTGCCGGCTCCTATTCGAAATGGGCCGATGAAGTCGGGGACGACTCGTACGCGTTCGAGAACTTCCTGGAGTACTTCAAAAGAAGCGTCGACTTCACGCCGCTTGCAAATGGCACGAGACCTACAAACGCTACTCCAAAATACGACGAATCATACTTCAGCAGTTCTGGAGGTCCGCTTCAAGTCTCCTTCCCCGAGTTTGCCAGCCCGTCGGCGTCATGGCTCGCTCTTGGATTAGATGCCATAGGCTTGAGTGAGCTGCCGGCGTGTATGATGGATGGTAACCTCCTGGGCTGGGCTTGGATTACCAACACTATCGATCCTTATCTACAGATCCGAAGTACCTCAGAGCGCTCGTTCCTGAGAGAGGCCATACGGAAGACGTACAACCTGCTGGTATATCAAAACACCTTAGCGAAGAAGATCCACTTCACCAGTGACGGGGTGGCAAATGCGGTTGAGATCGAAGCCGCAGCATATGGCAGTGGCTCCGTCACGTACACACTCAACGCAACAAAGGAAGTCATCGTCTCCGCAGGAACCTTCCGCTCTCCGCAACTTCTTATGGTCTCCGGCATTGGACCAGCTGAGACTTTGCGAGAGAACAGCATCGATGTTATTGCGGACAGACCTGGGGTTGGCCAGAACCTATGGGATCATCTTTTCTTCGGACCTGCATACGAAGTCAACACAGTCACTCACAGCTGGCTCGCCAACCCAGAGTACGCAGCGCAGGCAGCCAACGAATACATCACGAACCACACCGGCATCTTGACCAACGTTGGTGGAGATCTGATCGCCTTTGAGAAATTGCCGAACGGCACCATCAGTGACGCTACCAGAATGGACCTTGACGACACCTTTGGCTCCGACTGGCCCGATATCGAGCTCTTGTCTCTAGACGCCTACACTGGTACCCTTAACGACTTCCTCGGCGGCGCCCCAGACATGAAGAACTACACAGCCATGTGCGTGGCGCTTGTGGCACCGTTCTCCCGTGGAAACGTCTCCATCTCCTCGAACGACACCGCAGTTCACCCCTTGGTTAACCCGAATTGGTTGACCGACACTCGTGACCAAGAAGTCGCCATCGCCGGCTTCAAGCGAGCCCGCGCTCTTTTCGCGGCTCCAGGCGTGCAGCCGGTCCTGGTCGGCAGTGAGGCGTATCCTGGACAGAATGTATCGAGTGACGAAGAGATCCTGTCCATGTTGCGAGCCAGCTCGGACACCATCCACCATGCTGCTGGGACCTGTCGGATGGGAAAGCCCGATGATTCGATGGCCGTTTTAGACTCCCATGGTGAGTACCTTTGGGGAGAAACTTGGTGGATAATTGACTGACCCTTCGAACAGCCCGTGTTATGGGTGTCCACGGCCTTAGAGTCGTAGATGCCAGTGCCTTCCCGTTGTTACCGCCTGGCCATCCACAGTCGACAGTTTGTAAGCTGTATCGTATGCCTGTGGGGTTGCTGCTCCTATGCTGACCTATGAACAGACGCGCTTGCCGAGAAGATTGCGGCCGACATTCTCCGAGAAAATGAATCGAGCTGATAAATCGCCTTTACAAGTTCCCACAGGTGTCGTTAGCTCGGCGCAAGCCACTGCCATGAAATTGATAGGAAAAGAAGTAATGTTTAAAAAGACTTATCGTATCATAAAGTGACGTTTCCCATTCCATTCCCATCTAGGTCTACCCTGAATCCATACAGCTATCCCAGCGACACTGAACAACGCCGTACATCGCTCGAACGCAGCAATGGTGATACACTGACAAGCAGAGATCCCTACAAAAAATAATCGAAAAAATCGACTGACTCCCGCACCTGCAATCGGTTACGCCTATGCTTTTCGAGCCCCGAACAGTCCCAGACTCAGGCTTGTGTCGTTTTCACCCATGACCGGTGCTGAGTCCGGCATGATTTCCCAGCGACGGATGACATAAGGGGTAGTCTTCATTTCTACCGGCTGTCGTGTCGCACCAAATGGTAGAGACCAAGCCCGCTGTTGATGCGAGCTCCCCGTGGCATGGTTCAGTCCACCGGGACGAGCCCCTGCGGCACCGCCCTGATGATTCGCGTGCTTTGCCAGCGCTCGTTGCTGTTGAGTCCCTGACGATGGCGAGAATGCAAGTGCCAGCCAGGTCTCTGCCGATGCCGAACCATTTCCTACGATACTCTCACTGTGTGCATTCAATCCTCTCTCAGTGCTCATTGAATGAGCTACATTCTGCAATACATCCATGGCCAGATTGTCCGTTATCAAGGCTGCCACGTCCATAGCATATTCCGCTGAAGAGGGGGACGTATAGGCCAAGGATTGTGTGCCCAAGGAGCACAATGACTGGAGCAAGCTAGCTCTAGCTTGTTTCTCGACCTCGGCGTCCTCTTCTGATGTTTCGACGCCCAGGACTATGATGCTCAAGATTATCTCTAGGGTCTCGCAGAGCGCTTGTCTAACAAGTCGCTGGCTAGAGGCAAGGATGTCGATGGATCTGAGGCGCGTGTCAACCTGGCTCAGCTTTTCAGCAAGTATGCTCCATGTTGCGGCGTTGTCGATCCCGGCGGTGGAGCACTTGGTCGCAGAAAGGACGTCCAGATAGCGACCAACTATTCTTCGGGTCTGTGCATCGAAAGCTTCAGGTTCAGAGCTCTCCACGCCTGACGAGGCGACAAGCAACAGCTGCTCCCGTGCCCAGTTGTGAAGCGCACGCTGGACGGGCTTGCTGACAGCGTCCAAAAGGAGGGACCAGACTTCACTGCCGTCTTCGATCGCCTCAATCAGGTTGTCTTTTACAGCAGCCTCTGCATCACTTCCCTCTGCGTCTCCTTTCTTGGCCAAGTATTCCAGAGTTCCAACGACAAATTGAACAGACAAGGGGTTTGCCAGACTGATAACGGTTTGCATGTTGATGCTGTCTCGACTCAGCTGGGGCGAGCCTCGCAATAGCAGCGCCTGTGTCATGCGCCCAAAATTCGAAAGGCCCGTCGCAGTCTGCTCGGCATGCTTAGAGATAGACCGCGCTAATTCTTTGTGCTTGACTGAGTACGTCACAAGGACATCGAGAATGCGGCTGTCTTCGGCGGCGAAGTTAGAATCGTGACAAGCTTTGCACAGAAGCTCTATCAGAGAATGAGCCGCGGTGTGAAGGTACTGCTCTGCCTCGACACAGAATCTGTATTTCTCTGCCGTATGAAGACTCAGAGACATTGGCCTTACGCGGAGTATGATGTCCAGAGCAAGGCATGCCGCTTTTGTCGAATTACTCGTGTGACCTGACTCGGCAATACTTTGCAGCGACAAGCAGCCTGAAGCGACTAAGGCCGTGAGAGCTGCCGCTGCATGCGCGGACTCTTCAATGCCGTCTTTGAAAGTCGAAGTAATGTAGTTGTTCACAAGCTGATCGAAGCTGCTTCCACCTACGAGTCTGAGTTGGCTGAGCCATTCATGAATTTTGCTTGTAGATCCGGAGAACTCGTGCTGCGGTTTCTGAGCCTTCTGCAGCACTCGATCAAACACTCTGTGTAAAAGATTGTCGTCCATGCTATTACCACTGGCGAACACAGCGTCGATGTCTGAGTCTGTATCGAGGGCTGAAGCGTGCATGCCGATGATGCTGTCGGAAGCAGGCGAGCAGACCTGCATAGAGCTTTGCTGCTCACATATCGCCAGATCATTGAGCAGCAATTCCTCAAGGCCTTGTCTGTGTGAGAGAGGTCTGACTAGTCTCGTAAGAGCCATGATCAACGTCCTATCCAAAGGTTGCTGAGTTCGTAACGCTGCGTAACGCTCAATGAGCTCGTTGACTAAATGCTGTAGCTCGCCCAGAGCCGCGAGTGCATCCATGTGCATAACGACTGTGTCGGCGATTGTGGCGAGCAAAGCCGGCGAGTCGGTGGCGAGTGAGATGTCGGCAAGCTTTGAAAGGGCTGCAACGTCAGGTGCAGCTTCCAGTGCAGTTCGCAAGAGACAGAATGTATCGACGGACACCTCGCTTTCACCGCCAGCGACCCGATCCATACTTGCTCGCACATGCTGAACTACCCGCAGTCTAGCAGAGAGTATACTTATCGGGATGGCATGCTCCAGATCACTGTACGAGGCGCTGGTCTCAAGCGCATTCTCGAACAGGTCCACCAATTCTGTCCCTTTGGCTTCAACCTCACGCTGAACTTCGATCCTATCAAGAAGAGCGACGCGCAAGCCGACCAGATGTGCAGGCAGACTGTCAGTTGGTAGACAGAACAGCAGACCCGTAATAGTCTTCGCTTGATCTCCGGCATACAGAGCACCACTCGAGCTAAGCCATTGCATGTATCGCCCGACTGCAAAACTGCCGAGCCGAACAAGTTCTGCGATGAGAAGATAGCAGTCGTTGATCCGGTCAATAGTCCCACTTTTGTTCGCTTCCAAGTACCTTAGAGCCAGACTAGTAGTATCATCGTCGCCACTACTGTCAAGGGTGTTGATGATCCCAGCCGCCAGATATCTGCGCTTGCTGCCATGGCGATAGGGCGATGTGGCCCAATCGAATAGTGCAGACACCAGAACGGGCGTTTCGGGGATCTTTGACTTGCACATACTAGCTAGAGCAGAGACATCGACTTCTAGACTTGTCGCATCCAGCGCGCTGTACAGGTCGAGAAGCGGACTGGCCGCGTTATTTGCTGGTATAGCCAGTGGTCGAGCCAACCTTTCGTTGCGCTTGACGATGCTTTCAATAATTCCTCCAGGTGTCTGTTCGAGCTCCAAGGACGATTTGAGCAGCTGGCCATATGCCACCCAGGTCCGTGGCATGATCAAGCACCTCTTGCTGGCAGTGGCAAGCACTGCAAGGAGTTTCCGAAGTCGCACCTTCAATGTGCGACTGGCGTCTGAGGACAGGTGAGAGAGGTGGGACAAACGTTCGAGAATGCTCCTAGCTAGCCTCCTCCCTCTCTTACAGAGACGAGTAACGTCTTTCCAGAATATCTGTGCCATAATGATCCAGACCGGCAGAGCGTCTATGCTCGCTTCGATGAAAGAAGATGCCACCCATTCCAGGAAGTGTTCAGTGTCCAGTAATTTTTCTGAGTAAAAGGTGGCTGAGAGCTTCACTGCGTAATTCATCTTGGTCTGCCAATCTTGCTGACCACACATAGAGACAACTCCGTCCAAGAACTGCTCCACATGCGCAGTCCATTCGCGAATCCACTTCATCTCACCAGTCGCCGCTGCTGCACCGCTGACACCTCTCCGTTTGAAAGCCCGAAGCTCATTCGCACCCACGCACTTGGCTAGCCAGACCGCACGCTGCATTGGAATGTCCTTACTGAGACACTGCTCCATGAGCAGCTTGCCTCGGATACCATGAGGAATCGTTCGGCTTTGCTTCCTTAGCGGAATGTCCGGGTTAGCAAGGTCTCTCAGCCAGGCTTCTCGCTTGGTGTCGGTGACGGTGACGCGTGGAGGTGGCTTGAAGGTGGAAGGCGCGGTACATTTGCCCAGGGCTTGACGCTTCTCCATTACCTGGGTAAACAGATACGAAAGCGTCTGCAGACCCATGTTGTTTTTCGAGCTCAAGTTCTGCCATATTGCTGGTTTCGCGGAGTTTGACTCGCTCTGGCCCGTTCCAGCACCTTTGTCGCTGTAGCCACTCTTGATGATAGCTTCGTTCAATTGGTCCTCCGGATGATTCCCTGTCCAAGGAGCGAAATCTGCTGCAGTCTTTGGTGGCGGTAGACGGGTAGCTATGGGTGGAGGTTCAAGCCCATTAGACGCACGAGCAGAGCTTTCTCCTCCACGCTGCCCTCTTCTCCGGAGCTTCGTTTGGGTCTTTGGAGCACCAGAAGTGGGAAGACATGGCAATGTCTCCCCTTCATGGCGGATATCTGCCTTTAATCTATCTTCGTTATTGATCTTGTCCGAGTGAATGACGTCTCTTCCTAGCCTCATTCTCTTTGCGGGGCGCTCTCCATCTCCCTCCTGCCCTTCTTGGCCTTGTCCCAAAGGTATGCCAGTCTCCCTCTCTTGAATGCCAAGTACAGCCGGTCCATCGTTGCCGCGCTCTGGGTCTCGTTCCGTTGTGAGGTCCACTAGCTTCGACGGCTGCGACACCGACCTGACATCGCTAAGTCGTGAGGGAAACCCTGGTCTTGAAGGCGGTTCCAGTTGCGACAGCGCCCCACTGCTGACGGCTCGCTGGGGAGGCAGTGGTCTTCGGGGTACACTCAGTGGAATTTGATTGTCCATCGCACAGCAAGAGGTTCGTAGACCTTTGGCCAGCGCATCTTCGCAGCTCCACTTTGGCCTATTGCCCGGTATTCGACACGACTGGGGTCATTTTGTAGGTAGCAAGCAAAGGTTTCACGGGTGATCATGAGGCAACGCAGACGCAGCGAACAAGGAGACGAGGCAGATCAGTCGAGTCCTGAGGCGGTGGCACAGTCAGATACCTTGGTTCAGGGTGTCCAAGGTTGCACTTGGTCCTGCCGGCGGCATCTATATCCGACGAAACAACGTGTATGACCGAGCCTAAATAGGCGGAAGATATGCTCCGGTAGACCGTTACCCCATTCTGCACGCCGTATCGAAAGCGATAAGCCAAGCCCAAGCGTTCAATCATCAATCAGGGACGGGAATGCTGTTTCATGCTTTGCGCTCTCCATTCTCGGTAAGATGTACATATTATAAGGTACTACTGCACATGTCCTATTATGCAGCAACAATCATTCACTTCTTGTCGCCCTCAGCTTGCCACAGCCGTTGCTAGTAGGAGCGGCGGCTTATTATGAACGAGACATGCGGGATATTCATCATTCCCTCCCGGAAGTTATGGGAAAGATGTCCCGAAATTTCGCGGATGGAGCGCCTCGGACGCTTTAGAGTTCCCTAGGCCAAGAGACCAGACCTCACCTCCCTCGCCTGCTGATTAGCGTTGCCATTACACGTGGGCAGACGAATCTTGTCCTCAGGTACCATTTGCAGGAGAAGAGCTCTTAATACGTCAATTCTACCGCCCGGGACCTGCGTCCAGTACCGTTTGACATGGCGAGCAAAGGCCAGCTCAAGGATATGCGGCGGGACGACCTCAGTAAGCAGCCACCGCCCCTGATTCTCAATGACAGATCCACCTCTTGTGGCTGACACCGCCCTGCAGTCGTTCCGTACGCGGAGCCTGAGAAGGACAAGGAAAGCAATGATATGCAGAGCACGATGGCAAGCACGCTGCCCATGGCCGCCGTAAGTTCTGTACTGTCTTATCAAGGTGATCTAACACTAACGGATCTTAGATGTTTACCAGGAACAAGTGAGTACAGATTCAACGCAATGGAACCCCACTGGGGCTGTATTGACGAATGCACAGGTTGATCGGGTGGACGGCTGTCATGTTCTCCATCCAAGGCTGGTTATCGGAAACGCCTGATCAGAAGGCAAATGCTTCGACCCCGGGGTACTTCTCTGTGGGCATGGCTCTGCTGTCCTTGGGCGTCGCATACATGCCGCTTTTCCTTCCGCCGCAGTCGGCCAAGGCAGGCGCCAGTACCGGCACGCAAGCTCCACCCCCTGTACCAACGTGATACCCAGACACGTACGATCATCATATGCAGAATTTGTACAGTACGTGTTCAGACATACGAGCAGATAATTCACAGTACGATTCCTACGCAGAACATGCAGAAGTCTGTAATGCTGAAGAACTCCGTATTCCAAGCCTTAATTTTTCGACTTTCGAAATACATTCCCATGCCGCCCATGTAGGTTGCTATCAATACGCTCATGGCATGTCAAGTACTTTAAGGCCAAACAAGAAGTTTCAAGTCGGGTCTCTTATAGTGGGAAAGCCATCGGGTACAACGTACCCTGGTGGTCAAGCCTGAATACTATAGATGCGCAGCAAATGTTCGCAACTGACTACAGCACGTCCAAGCTTCAAGAGACGCGCCTGAGACATCCTATCGAAGCACTTTGCGACTAGCAAGCAAATGGCTTGCTGTTGTTGCTCCTGCACGCTACCACGCTCATCGACAGGGACTGAAGGCTGAGCTCCGAGACACTTGCCAGCGGCTCAACATGCTCCAGTGGCCATTCTACATATCGTGAGATCCACTGCGACATTAATCGCCCGCGCAAAAGATCGATTATGTCGACCACAAAATCCCTCACCACCGCTCAAGTCCGCAATCACGCTCCATCTGCCTAATGGTCGTGGACATCTTCTACCAAGACGCAACGTGTGAGAGCTATGGGTGCGTCATCTACCTGCAATGCTCGCAATCACAGAAGGGCATGTTCTCCTTGGCTCCTTGCTCAGGTGTCCCTGGACTCAGTAAGGGGGTAAGGTCATTTGAGATGTCCCACTGTCCATTACCTTACCTCAGTTACTGTGTGTATCCACATGACGACGGGACATGTGATCGCCAAGCCCACCCCAAACACAGCCCTGTAGAAGGTCCGTGCGGAGGTTGCGGGGCATCCCGCCGTCAAAGCGGGCGCCACCTTCGTTCGAATTGCTCAGCCTTCTCGACAACATCATCTTACAGAATACAGCAAAACTCTCAACTCACCGCCCTCCAAACTCCCCGAACGCCTATCCCGCAAGCAAGCAAAAGCACCACCACACTACTTCTTCAAAACCAGACCTCGAGTCACGAAAGCAGTAGTCCCATGTCCATTGAGAGTGAGTACTACCCCTCACCTCGAAGTGCCTCAACGCTTCGACAGGGAGCGAGAAATAACGCGCCGACGGAATGACTGTATGCTGACGTTACTCTCCACCAGATCTCAAGTCTTTCGGTTCGTAGACTCCTCTTGGTCTTCCGCCGTAACATCTACTAACCCCTACAACCCAGACCCGTTCGCCGAAGCGGAGGACAATCAGCCCGATACCAAAAAGGGAGCGCAGGATTATATCCACATCCGTATCCAGCAGCGCAATGGCCGCAAGACCCTGACCACGGTGCAAGGGCTGCCGAAGAAGTTCGACCAGAAGAAGATCCTCAAGGTGATCAAGAAGAAATTCGCCTGCAATGGCACCATTGTCAACGACACCGAGATGGGCGAGGTGATTCAGCTGCAGGGTGACCAGCGTAAGGATGTGCAGGAGTTCCTCGTCGACAAGAAGGAAGGCCTGGAGCTGGATGCCAAGACCATCAAGGTCCACGGTTTCTAAGCGCCGTCACTTGGAGCCTTGTTCGTGGTCGCGCAAAGGCTGGTGGTGTTAATGACACGCGGCGCTCTTTCAGCGCGCCGTCCATTCGAACCTTGCACCTGGCGCTCGCGTTCGCTCACAAGACACTGAGCACGCGGCGCTGACGACTTTCACGACAGTTCAGCGGACAAGGTTGGCGCTTAAGATACCCGGCATTCCACGGCCTTTCTCTCTTCGAGCATCATCACGAATGTCTTTCAGCATTTTCTATGCTTGCTTTGCTAGTTGTTTTGGGCATGACAAATGGCGACGAGTGAGATTTCGGCTCTAGTCTGTCATTTTGAGACGAGCAACCGATAGCGATGAATATGCATTGATAGCGGCTGTCTGTCGCGCATGATCTACTGTCACCCTTCAAGCGTCTCCTTTTTCTTTCCCTATCAATTCCACCGTGATTCCGCAAGAGTCCTTTGACTTGTACGTGGATCGTAATTACGTTGAGATGCGAGTGGCTTTCCGCTGTACAGGTCGCGCCTTGTCAGCGCCTCGCTATGCTACAAATATTCAACAGTGGAAGCGAAGTCCTAATAATATACACGGCTCTTATCCTCTCAAGCAGCGCTCTTGCCGAGCAAGTCCTGCTGAGATTTATTTTGGTCCTGTTTGATTTTGGACATGGTGGTCTCTTCCGTAGTACCCCAAATCATCCACCGGCCCTCCTTGCCCTTGCGTATCATCTTCTGAATAACGACGTACTCCACAGCGTCTTTGGCGTTGGCAGGAATGGCACCTTCCTTGAGCGGCTCCATTTCCCTGCCCTGTGAGTCCACAGGCACCTCACGCACGACAAGCTTCTGATTCGCATCCCTGGTGCTCATTCGCTTGATGTGCTGGAGGGACTGCAGACTGTGTATCCGCACAACCGCCTGAATGATACCATTGCGCTCGGTGTTCTTCTCGCCCTTCTGCTCGGGGAAAATCGCCGCCCTGTAGCTGGCGAGTTTCGGCCTGCTCTGGTACTTATGCAGCGTCCACTTCAGACCGGTGTTCGGATTCCTCTGCGCGATGCGCGAGCGCAAAGACCCGAGCATGCCTTCGCATATTTGGTTCTCCATGGGCGTCAGATTGCCGGCGGCAAAGTGCTCGTACATGCTCTTGTGCAAATCGCGGGCCACCCCCGGGATGCTGAGTAAGTGCAATCGCGGTCGAGGCCGGACTGCGACGAATCGGAAGACGAACAAACTAAAAGAACCAGCCAGAGTCAGCCTGGGATGCTCACCGTGCCCCTTCGGCGAACGCTGCGCAAGTGGTATCCTACCTTCCCAACTCTGTGATCCTGGTCCTTAACCGCGTCCACTCCATTTTCTTCCTGTCGCTGAAGTTGGAGAACCAGCTCGGTCTGTTCTTCATCCTGGGCATGATAAATGTTTGTGGCAGCAAGCCCATCTCATCTGGGATGTTGCCGGAGCGCATGGCCTGCTGGAGCTGCTGCTGGCGCGAGGATGCTAGTGAGGGCTGCGATTGCTTCCGCATCGAGGGCGCTATCGCTTTGCCCATCTGAGAGGCTCGCCATGGCTGTGAGGAGGAGAAGGGTCGGGATTGGGAGGGCTGGTAGCAGCGGTTTGGGAGGTCATTGTGACGGCGGCGAGGTCGTAGTTGAGGTGCGCATCTCTGTGCAGCCTGTCGCTCGCACACCTGCAGAGTTGCAAACGGGCTGCCTAAGCTGCGAGACATGGGTAGTGGTATAGCGAAGTGTGTAGCAACTGCGAAACGATCATCATCTTTATGTCTTCAGGGAAGCCAAAGTTTATGGCCGCAGCTGAGGCTCTGCCGCTCGGACCAGCCAGCCTGGGAACTGGCGACGGGGACTACTGCGACGGCGATCCATCCGGCTTCATCTCTTCCAATGGAAATCACCAACAACTTGCGAGTCCACTGCTACGCGGTTGCTTAATCCCGGACTTGGTTCGTGGCATTGGGTTGGCGCCCAGGAGGATATGTCCTTGTCATTGAAAGGGGGTATAGCAACATGACATCTAGATTCGTAGTCGCTTCCCACGCAACAGTTACAACCCCGACTCACGCCCAACACCCGACTCTACACTGCCCAGGCCGCAATACGTGGAAGCTGCGCGCCTCGTCTGTCAACACGACAACATGCTGCTGAGACTGCACAGAAAGCGTACAGCCTTAATTCGTCTGACCAAACTTCTCTTTCTTTTTGTATTGTTATGGACTGTCTACGAAACTTCACATACGAAGTCAATGATCAGGAAAGAGGCAACCAGCGCCGTCC
The DNA here is from genome assembly GCA_037044905.1 of Hortaea werneckii. Classification (NCBI taxonomy): domain Eukaryota; kingdom Fungi; phylum Ascomycota; class Dothideomycetes; order Mycosphaerellales; family Teratosphaeriaceae; genus Hortaea; species Hortaea werneckii. The sequence continues at coordinate 9,753 of JBAOKB010000023.1, read as the reverse complement.
CACCTTTTGGCCAAGAGAAGATTTTCATTGCGAGTATCCTGTGGACTGACGAAGCCTTGCTCCGCAAGCACTGGGCGCCCGCAATCGCGGAGCTGGCGCGAGAGATTGGTCCCGAACGGGTGTTCGTGAGCATCTACGAAGGCGGAAGCCTCGACGACACCAAAGGTGTTCTAGAGCTCCTCAAGACTGACCTGGAAGCGTCAGGCATCCGCCACAGGATCGTCTTGGACGAAACGACTCACAAGGATGAAGTAGAGAGGTCACCGGCTAAAAATGGCTGGATACAGATGCCCCTTCAAAAGTCTTACCGACAAAATTGGACCGACTGGTTTACTTTGGATCAAGGAACTTGGGTTCCAAGACGTATTCCGTATTTGGCTCGAACGAGAAACCAGGCTATGGAACCTCTGTACGAGCTCAAGCGAGCGGGAGAGACCTTCGATAGAGTACTTTGGCTCAACGACGTCGTCTTCGATGTGCGTAGCCACACTTGATCTTTTGACTTCGTAATTGCCCGCTGATGCTAATGGTTATAGGTCAATGACATTCGGAGGTTGCTAGCTACGCGTAACGGGGACTACGCAGCTGCTTGTGCATTGGACTTTAAGCATCCTCCGTATTTCTATGATTTTTTCGCTACTCGAGATGCTGATGGCTTTGAACCGCTTATGGCCCGTTGGCCTTATTTCAGAAGTCCTGCGAGCAGAGAGGCATTAGCCCGTGGCCTGCCCGCACCAGTCACCAGCTGCTGGAACGGAATCGTGGCGTTTGATGCTGGACCATTCTACGATGTTGAGAAGCCACTAGCCTTTCGCGGTATCCCGGACAGCCTTGCCGTCGAGCACCTGGAAGGCTCCGAATGCTGTCTCATTCACGCCGACAATCATCTAGCCCAGACTAAAGGGGTCTGGATCAATCCGCATGTGCGCGTTGCTTACAACACCTCGGAATACGAGAGAGTAAGCGCCTCTCGCGAAGGTGATTGGCCATCTAGCTTTGAAGTTATGACGGGGCTCTGGCGGAACCGATTCAAAAGATGGCTTACTACGTCTTCGCCGGTAAATCAGCGCGTGGCCGACAAGGTCATCAACTGGTTGCATGCAGACTATGTGCACGCCGAGCCAGGTGAATTCTGCATCATTGACGAAATGCAAGTAATGTTGTGGAATGGCTGGGGCCATGCGTAATATGGACGACAGCAGTGAGCGACATCGTAAGCCGCCATGATGCAATGGTGGCAGTCACATTGGCTGTTATCTCGATGAGAGCATCACCGTTCGGATCGCCATTTTGGATTCATGAAACGAAATCTCGGCACATGTTCATGGTAGCGCCAAAATGGCCCCGGCCGGTCATGACCGTGTTACTAAGAATGAGGAAGCATATTGCCACAGGGCCGATGTCAAAGTAGGAGCACCCCTCCCACCCGAGATACGATGAATTTTGGTATATGTGATCTTGAAGCTAGAGGAATGGCCTACTATTTATAACGACTTCTGTCATTCTCAACTGATAGACCTGCAGAAACGCCATGCTCGACCATACAGTACCGTCTGCAAATGATACGGTCGTCGTTTCGCTTGGGATTTTGGAAATAGACCAGGATCGTTGGTACTCAACCCCGGCTCGAGCATGGCAATACCCTCCAATGGGGGACCCGGGGTCGCAATACCCGGCAACTGCCATGTCTGTTCCGGTTTCAGACTATGGCATGTGCCTATACGCAGCATCCCCCGAGCGGAGAAAGTGGCTGCGCACGGGGAAAACATTCCGCTTTTGCGGGGAAGATTGCCAATTAGCCATACCCAAGACGCCTTCGCTTGTGATCACCAATTCACAGTTCAAGGACTGTGCCGCGACTAGTTTAGGACACGATAGTCCAGCAGGTCTCAAATGGTTCTGTCCTTGGCCTCGTGCGCATGTGCAGATCTGTGCGCTCTCATTGAGCGTTTTCTGCCGGGCAAGGTTTCCGTTGCAACGCCACCCTGCGAGGCAAACATAGTTATTTCTTTCTCAAGAGCAATGGTCAGAATCAAAGACCAAAGAGCACTGAGCCTCGATCTAGCCGGCTTGCATGAATGGAGATACACGGATGCTGGCCGTCATTCACGATCTCCAACGCTGGCTTTCACATACTTTAGTAAAAAGTGTTTTGCTTCCGTCGCGACATCTTGCGCGATCAATGCCATTCACTTCGCTGCTTCCCGGCTATTGCTATGTGACAGCACATTTCATTTTTAGTCGAGGCCGCCGCACTGCTTGCAAGAAAGCCAAGGAGAGCTTAAGGGTGACGGTTAAAGGTGATTACTTCACCGTGAAGCGAGCATTTGAAGTAAACTTAAGTGGCTGATTGCAAGCTGAAGAGAAGGATGAGAATGCCCTAAGGTCCACAAACGGTACATTGCTCCGCATTATTGGCTAGCTTCGCCTTCGTTTTCTTGCCCTTTGGTGCTACCTCAACCTTGTCCGCGCAAGTGGTCTAGCACCTGCTGGCTACTGACCAATCAGTGTCAGACTACCTGCCAAAGTACAGACTGACTCCTTGGGTACTGTAGCTCCAGACCCGCCTCCGCATTCTCCAGATGGGGATGGCCATGGGTCTGGAGTACTCGGGTGCATGATTCCGGAATAGACATTAACCTCGACGAGATACTTAAGGTCCGTTGACACCTGGAATCCCCATCAAGATCCTCACGAGCAGATTCAGTTTCAACTTCTCTTCGCCACTTCCCAAGCCTTTCCAGTCCAGTGGTGGCCTTAGGATTGTATCTTGCGCTTGGAAACCCTCTCGAGACCAGCATCGATCATGGAGGACACGAAGGTCGAACAGTACGTCACGGAAAAAGACACTGTTGAAACGCTTGAAGAGATAAAAGGAAGCGAGGCGCTTGACACGATCGAAGACACCAAACCTGGGCCGTTCGTATGGCTCTGCGCTGCAGCCACCGCGATCGGTGGCATGTTGTTTGGATATGATACAGTATGTGCATCCCAGCAGAAAATGTCGAAAACAGCCTCTGTCCGCTGACGTTCTCTCTACAGGGCGTCATCTCTGGCGTTCTAGTCGTACTCGGGTCTGATCTTGACGGGCGACCAGTGACGGATTCCGAGAAGGAGTTGATAACAGCTCTCTGTGCCGCGGGAGCTTTGGTCGGCGCCGTCGTCGCTGGTATCACATCCGACAAGTATGGCCGCAAGCCTGCAATCTGGTTCGCCTCTGTCTTGTTCACCTTGGGTGCCATCGTCCAGGCTACATCTTTCACAGTTGCCCAGATGAGTGTTGGGCGCTTTCTCATCGGCCTTGGAGTCGGCTCCGCATCAATGGTACCATCTACAGCCGAATTATATCAATAACAAATCACTGACCGGATGGCAGATTGTCCCGCTTTACATTGCTGAGATTTCACCAGCTCGTTTTCGTGGTCGGATGATATCCGTGGATATGATCTTCCTCGGAACGGGAAGTGTCCTTGCCTACGCTTTCGACGCAGCCTTCTACAAAGTTAACCACGGATGGCGATACATGGTTGGGCTCGGTGCACTTCCTTCAATACTGCTCGGGATATTCCTGTTCCTCTGTATGTGTCCATCGCCGCCACCGTGAACCAAGTCTCACTGTATACAGGCCCAGAGTCGCCGCGTCAATTACTCTTCAATGGCCGACGTGAAGAATGCGTGCATGTAATAAGACGCATCTATCCTGCTGCAACCGAAGAACAGGTGGAAGCCAAGGTGCTTTCCATCGAACGTGGTGTCACGGAAGCCAAAGCTTTGAACGAAGAAATATCGATCAAGGCGTCTCTTGGTCTACTCTTCAAAAGGCCTGCCAACCGTCGCGCAGGCATTGCGGCATGCGGACTCATGTTCTTTCAGCAAGTAAGTGACGAGCTAGGCACATACGTGCAAAGAAGGGTTACCTATGCTGACCTAACCTACTTTCCAGTTCTGCGGCTTCAACACGCTGATGTACTACTCATCAACCCTCTTTGACATAGTCGGCTTCTCGAACCCAATCGCCGTTGGCAGCGTTGTCGCCATCGTGAACTGGATCTTCACAGTGCTCAGCATCCTGCTTATTGACCGCATAGGGCGTCGACGCCTGCTGCTTTGGACGATGTGGGGCATGCCTGTCTGCCTTGTCATGGCAGCAATCGCTTTCCACTGGGTCCCAATGGATCACAAGACTTTAGAGCTGACCTCGGATGTCGTCGGCTGGCCTGCCATCTTGGTACTGGTCGCTATGATTCTTTTCGTGGCATTCTACGCTGCTGGACTTGGCTGCGTCCCCTGGCAAGCCAACGAATTCTTACCGATGGAAGTACGCAGTATGGGTACCATGATGATCAACATCTTCAATTGGGGTCCCAACATTGTCGTTAGTTCGACCTTCCTCACGATGATGAAGAGCATGACGCCGTCTGGCACCTTTGGCTTCTACGCTGGCCTCTGTTTTCTGGGCTGGATCTTCGTGTTCTTCTGTTTCCCCGAAGCGTCGAATATGACTTTGGAGGAGGTTCGAAGGGTATTCGAGCACGGATTTGGGGTCAAGTACGCAGAACAGTGGCGCAAGGAATACAAGCAGGGTCTCAAGGCAAGAGGTCCATCCGGAACCGCCTAGTTGGTCAAACGAGGGTATCTCGCAGAGGTGAAGTGTGAATCACTGGTCAGCGGCGAGGTAGACATTAGCTGGGTCTCAAATGCAAAAGACTACTCGCTGATCTTAGTGCTCATCAGCTGAAAATTCAGATGAGCCTGCTGATGTGCTAGCATAGGCCTATGGATACTTGATGTCTTTGGTGTAGTACGGTGCGAGTTCTCGCAATACTTGAATTTTGTGTCTTAGATACTGTACAACGCAACAGTCCTCCAGGCCCCCCAGGATATTTTCCGCTGTACATCTGTGTTGAAATGCCCTTCCCGTGCGCCTCATCGCCTTGCCAAAGCCCAGATATCAATTTGCCGAGCCACCCTTCGCAGTACTATGCCCAGCGCCAATTTCATGTTGAAAGGAATAAACCCATGCTCCAAGTTTAGGCGTGCTTGGCAGCTCCTAGATCACCCATCGCCTCTGCACCAACAAGTTGGTTCTTTCGCGCACGCTTCTTCAGCACGTTCTCAATGAACGCCTCGCCCGCCTTGTACGAGCTTCGTACTAACGGACCTGAAGCGCAGTACAGGAAGCCAAGATCGAGTGCTCGTTGGCGCCAGAGCTCGAAAGTCGCCGGCGTCACATATTCCTCGACCTTCATGTGGCGCTTGGTGGGGCGCATGTACTGACCGAATGTCACCACATCAACACCGACTGCGCGCAGCTCGCGCAGAGTTGCCCAGAGCTGCTCTTCCGTCTCGCCTAGTCCGAGCATGATGGAGGTCTTGGTGATGAGTTCTGGCTTGGCTTCCTTGGCTGCACGCAGCACCTCGATACTCTGTCTGAACTTGGCTCGCCTGTCACGCACCATGGGTGTGAGCTCTTCGGTCGTCTCGACGTTGTGCGCGTAAACGTCCAGGCCAGATTGGGCGACCGTCCGCACCATTTCAGGGTCACCTGCATAGTCGCCCGTCAGGGCTTCCACAAGCGTAGTTGGCGACTTTTGCTTGATCTTCATGATTGTCTCAGCAAAGTGTCTTGCGCCGCCGTCTACGAGATCATCTCTGTCTACGGAGGTCAGGACGACGTAACCAAGTCCCCATCTTGCGAGCGCTTCTGCCGTGTTCTCAGGTTCGTGTGGGTCTAATGGCGGCGGCTTGTTGCTTGTCTTGACAGAGCAGAATCGGCAACCTCGAGTGCATGTGTCTCCCATGAGCATGATGGTAGCAGTCGCTGCGCTCTTGTCACTTCCACCCCAGCAATCATTGATGTTCGGACACCGTGCTTCCTCGCAGACCGTATGCAGGTTTAGCCCCCGGAGATCGTTCTTGATGCGTTTGTAATTGTCATTGGTCGGGATCGGGGTCTTTAACCATTCGGGTAACCGAGTGTGCTTTTTCTTGCGGCCTTCGGGGCCGACTTCAACTGTTCGGAGTTCAAGCGCATCCTGATCTGACAGCGGCTGTTCCTTGCCACCCGAGACGAAGTCGGCAAAAGATGGGCCAGCATTCAGACGGTCGCTGAAGCTGCTTGCCGGTCGTGGTTGGGAAGCGGTTGCGGATGGCGGAGGTGCATCGGAGACGGCGGTGGCGAATCCGCGTTTTTGAGGGATGAGCGCCGTTCGCGATTCGAAGATGGCGGAAGTAATGAACCTCCGAGTTGGAGGGCGGAGCGCGGCCATGGTGATAAGCAGTGTAGAGGGTGAGGGCGTGAGGGAGAGGTGTCGGAGGTTGAGTGTGACAGTAACAATGCCTCCGGAGATAATAATGTTCGCAGCGTTCGAGTCGATGATTAACAGGGTCTCACTCTCGCCTTCTCCCGGCTCTAGCCGAATGGCAAATGATGACAAAGACGGATCTGTCCTGGGATCCCCACTGTCACGTGGTGCCCACCTACCTACAGCACTAGGTACGGTTGGTACATTACAGTACCTCTGCCTTCTACGCGGGGGACAGCCTACCCGGCTTCGCAGTGCATTGGCAGTGAATAGAACATGACAAGCCTCGACGAACCACAGCGAGCGTTCGAAGGGGAGCAGTCGCTCACTTCCGAGGGCGTCTACGTCTCACTGACCTACGATGAGCTGGACGCGTCCAAAGCGATGGCTAGAGTCAAGAGTCCGAAAGCCGGCGCCGTAGTCTTATTCGCAGGTACATGCACCCACCTCGACAGCCTTCGCGACACGGCAAGGCTGACGCATGGGGCAGTACGCTGAGCATCGTTTCTACATGTAGGTTGTACCCGCGACTCATTCGCGTCCAAGGCGGTCACGCACTTGGCCTATTCCACCTATGCACCCCTAGCCCTCCGCAGCCTTCTTTCCATCGCAAAGGACATCCGTAGCAAACATGAGCTGGTGAACATAGCCGTCACGCACCGGCTGGGCAGAGTTGATATAGGAGAGGAGAGCATACTCATTGCTGTCTCGGCGCCGCATCGGAAGGCGGGGTGGACATCGGGCGAGGAGTGCCTGGAACGCGTTAAGCAGCGCGTCGAGATTTGGAAGGAGGAATGGTTCGAAGACGGCGGAGTGTGGAGGAGTAATCGCGACGGAGCAGCCGGAGTGCCGGTGGCTGATGCTGTGGGTAACAGCAGCACTCCTTCGTGACTGGGTCCGATGTAGGTTCTTGCAAGTGCCTCATAAGTCTGTTTCACAGATCAAAGCGTACAGAGCATTGGTTTTCGATTTACCATGTTGCTCACTTTGCCTCGTTGCGCTTGGCCTCTTCTGCTTTCTTCTTCTCCATGTCGGCCAATTCCTGCAACTTCTCACCAATCCGTCCTCGTATGTCCACATTCTCGCCCTCGTCTCGCTTGGTGAGCAGATCCTTGACCCAGTCCTCCATCTCCTTATCTTCCTCCGGATTGCCGCCGTAGACATCATAGCCGATTCCTCTCCTCACGCCTTCCCGCATGTCCTCTATGTCTGCCACATCAAAGTACGTAGCGAATCCTCCCGCCGTCAACATGGCCAAGCTCGTGACATTCAGCGTCGCAAGTCCCAGAGCCTCCGCAGCCTCCAAGCCGCCGTTAACTTTCGGCCTGTTCTCTGGCGTCTGAGCCGTGAAAGTGGCGGGATAATCTGTTTTGCGTCGGCGAATGAGAGATCGACGGGTGACGAAGAGAGAGAGAAAGGTGAAGACTACGCCGCCGTATAGCAAAGCATCCTTGCGGCGCTGGCGTGACGCCCAGTCCGCTCTTGCAGCTGGACGAAGATTTGGCGGCGTCACAGAGGTGGATGCAGAAGAGGATGCATCCAATGCTGAAGCTGTTGTGGCAGATTGGAGCTGTTGCCTAGCACGGACGTCGCCAGGGGCGAGATAGCGCTCGTAGAAGGACGACATACGGGCGATTGTGCTGTTAAAGAGTTATGCTTCACTCAATGTCCATGCTCCAAGCCTGACGGCAGACAGACTGCTCATCTCACCTCTTCAAGCTGGGCTTCGGAGCGATCCAAGTTCGCTAAGGTACCGAATCAGGAAGACGACGACCGGGCGAGACGGGACTGCGGGGCGTCTCGCGAAGACGTAACGGCGAGGACCGACACGGCCCGAGCCCAGTGAGAATGCCACGTGCAAGCCACGTGCAAGAACCTCGAGAGTCAATCGCGTTTTTGATGGACGAACTTCGAGAATATTTACTTGAAGATCCTTTGATAATGATCAGAGCAGACTCAATTTTGCAAATTCCGGCGGAGTCTATACCTTGACACGAAGGAGGAGCCCAAGTAGGACCATAAACCTTTGAGATGCGGTCTGCGTGGTGTACACAAACGACACGAACAGCTTTGCCAAACTGCAGCAGTTGTCGCCAAGGACGTGCAACAAGCATTAACAAAAAATGCCCAAGGCTAAGGAGTTGCACAGACCATACTTTTCTATCTGATGGTATAGTCCTATCCTACTCCCTATCCTTCACAAATAGTTCCTCGTTGTCTTCAGTGTCAACGAACTTCGACCAACTCATCGCCCTGATTTGTGGCCCTTTCCATTCCAGGATTGCCGTCAGGCCGTAACCAACGAGCACAAAAAATGCCATACTTCCAAAGACCCACCGGATCCCTACCGTTGCTGTCCAGGCCGGCAAGAAAAAGTTCACGCAAAGCCCGAGGATCTGACGGTAGAAAGAGAGGATGGTGGTGACTTCGGCCGCGTAGTCAACAAAGCATTCCACGACGTAGGCATTGACTATTGGCAAGCACATTACGTCCGCCATATTCACAAAGAACACAGCAACGGCCAATACCATGAAATGGTAGTGCTCGGCATTTGCGGCGCCGAAGAGGCCAAGTCCAATTGGGGAGAGGACTAATGGTGCAGCCAAGACCGGCCATAGACGATATTCGGGCCGCCAGATTCCTCCATTCTTTTTGCAACGCCACAAAGGTAGTCGATCGTTGAAGGCGAAACCGTAAAGCTGTGCTGCTGCCGTACTGACGAAGTTGACGAAGGAGAACTCGGCGTTTCTGACCGCAGAGAAGCCATAGCCACCAATTGCCACCGGGTTCTGTAGGTACACAGACAGGTTGTTTAGGACCACACCACCCCACGCGAAAACAATGAGGATGAAAAAGCCGGCCAGCATCGTTGGGGGCTGAAGACCGATGAGGATGCAGTCGAAAGGACCATGGGTATTCTGTGGCGACTTTTCCATGGTGCCTCGCACAGGAACGTAGGTGAGGAACTTCTTCGTCAGACCAGAAGTCTTCATGGCCTTCTCGTTGATAGGGTCGTTGGGTGTGCGCGCATAGGTCGTGTCTTCCAGGAACACGGCCGTGAGGATTGCGCAGAAGGCCAGAAGAACCGAGACCCACCAGAATTGTACCGGCCAAGGGTTATATTGCACAATAAAGCCCGAGACGGTATTGGCGACGCTAATGCCGAAAAGCGCTGACGAAGTGTAGAAGGCGAAGGCCTTGCCGCGCTGATGGAGGTAAAACATGTCGACGATGAAGCCTCCGCCCAGGGCAATTGGAAACGCACCAAAGGTTCCGCCTAGCCAACGGGACATGGCGTAAGGGATGAAGTCACCAGGATCTGTCATTGAGCCGGACCATATGTTGCAACACATAGAAATGATGAGGCCCCAGAGAATGACGGGGCATCGCCCAATGTAGTGCGCTAAAGCCATGGCAAAGATGGGCCCTGTACAGACGCCTGCAAGCA